>JAUMHH010190150.1:2140-14196 GCA_032359455.1 Chlamys rubida
TTTCTGGACTATCTGGGGTTTGGTTTAGACCTATCAGTAGGCCTAGTTTAGTCAGGTTTCTGGACTATCTGGGGTTTGGTTTAGACCTATCAGTAGGCCTAGTTTAGTCAGGTTTCTGGACTATCTGGGGTTTCAGTTTAGACACAGAACTGTATACTGGTACTTAGAAATTGAAGTCCTGCTTTAAAATTTTCTCTTCATTTTTTTTTAGATTTAAGTTACAAAAATAACAGTACATTTTAAAACATCAAACTGAAATTATGAAATTCAATATTACTGTTTTTTTCCTGTGTCACTTTTCTGAAGTTTTATAGTTTCCTAGCTTAAGTTTAGTGCTTGGCTTAAAATCCCAATTTATTGAACCATTCTTAATATCTGTCAATCTGATCTCGTTATTGATCAAGACAGCAAGAAATGTAATCTTTCTTCACCTTTCTGTGCACTTCCTAAACTTACTAACTTGAAAGTAAAATAAAGGATGGTAGGTGTTTAATAAATAATTAAAACATACACTGTAATGCAGAAATTTTCATTGCAGACTTAAGATCTTTTCATGGTTTTATTTGAACAAAAAAACGGTAAACTCCCAGAAGGTATCATTTCAAATGTTCTTTGTTTCAATTTGATACTCCTTCTTAAATAAAAAAAAATGCTGACAAGTGCTTATGTTACCAAGAACTGTTCCTAATTAGATATTTACTAAACAGTTATTAAAAAAATCCTCTTCAGAGGTCTGACACAGGTCGTGTCCACCTCTGAGAGTGGAATCTAATGCCAGCACACTGATGTTCAAAGGTGATCAAGGTGATCCTATTTACAAATATCTGACCAAGTCTATATATAAGTTGAATAACCAGCACCGAGGTTCAAACCCTTCGAACCACTTTAGAACTCCCAGTTGTTGAGGCAGATAATTTTATGAAGTATATTCTTAAAGTATTAGTCTCCATACATAACCAACGAAATTTAACCCCAGTGAAAATTTCTGCTTTACAGTGAAATGGTGAATAGTTCTAGGACATTTAGTATTTGTCTGATGGCCTTGACCTCTGCTTCGCAATCCTCCTACCATCTCTCATAATGTACCTTAGATTATACACTGTATACATGGTCAGTTTGGGGTAATCTTTGTTATAGTGCAATAAAGTATTCTTTATGTTGGTTGGGTATTCAGTATTGCAGACAACATTTGAGTTGTCCCCCTTGCTTTTTCAATATCCAAGGGTTTTGCTTTTAGTATATATCTTCTCTGCACCCTGAAATTTCTCATGGCAGATTCAAAGCTTGTGTGGTTGAGCTATAGCTGTTTTGATTGGTTCCAAACATTAGAAACTGACCAGTCACATGGCTTGTAGACACTTATTCCTGTACTTTGATAGAGCTACTCTGAGATCAAAGCCTGTCCATTTGTAACTGTGACACTGCCATATGATTCACTTTGTCTAAATCAACCATCACTCAGAGATCACAGGTATACAAAAGTTTGTAACATTTTCCGGCCAAGGCAGCTTTTATCATCTACAAAGTAGCGCATACAGGGACTTGATGTTTGTCAGGAGAACATCAGAGGGTGCCGAGCGGTTACATGTGTGATGGTATCAAACGCTGACCCTTGGAGTCCAATATATCCCCTTCTCCAAAAGTAATCATAATCAGATATTGAACTCTATTAGTTTAGATGTCCATAACATTTCAGGAGGATTGTGAAAATTTGGTTCCAGGCCTTAAATGTAAAATTATTGATTAATAATATTCCCAAACAAATCTACAAAATATTGAACCAGAAGAAACAACGAGCATTGCAGTTTTGAAAGTTTTAAATTTTTGAATGTTGAGCAAAACAGTATTTAGAATGAAATAATGATTTAGTGTTTTGTGATAATATATTTTCAGTAAGGAAATGTTTATCTCCCATAAAATATATCCAATACAGGGAATTTTTTTAATTGCATTTAGAAAAAGAACTCTTTCAGCAGTGAAAATATACTGTTTTTTGCTCAGTTTTAGAAATTTAAAACTTTCATGTTTTCAGAGAAAATGACAACAGTACTTTGTTTGTATGATTTAAACATTTTATTTTCATGGTATTATATTTTTAACATTTTATTTAAATGATAGCTTATATCACTAAACTGTATTAATTATTGCAGCATTGTGTTACTATAGTTACAATATAAGCTAGCTGCGGAGACGGCCATTGTATAGATTCTGATGTTGCACCATTGAACTACTACTCCTTGGTGTCAAGAAATGAAATATCTAAACTGAGATCGTAACTTAAAACTTTCACAACTTCACTCTGTGGTAAAATTTTGAAATGCTTTACACCCTATTCGATTAAAGAGAAATATACCAATGCATTTAATCTTTTGTATAATTTGTAAAATATGGCTTTCTATACCTACGAGATAGCTCTTCATGTATGTTTCTTTGGCTCTCATATTTATTTCATAAATGTAAATATTTAAAGGCTAAAAGGTACATGCCCATGTTCAGAAATGTCTGCTTCATCAGAGATGTGTAAAATTATACGAAATTCTGTCGGGAGAAGTAAGGCTATTTTAAATTTGTTTTTACCCTAGCTGAGGTCCTGACTAAACCAATTACATTAATGGCAAGGAAGAGTGGATCAATGATGACATCATCACAATATACAAAAAGCCAATAAAGCTATATCCATCAGTCAGAATATATACTAGTACTAATAAGCTACACAAACCACAGTTGTGTTTAAATACATCGCATTAAAGTGCAATCTGACCGTTTCCATACCTGCTAATTTTTAGGCAATAAAAGGCCAGGTATGGACAGAACCACGTTCCTATGGGTTTCGTGCTGTCGTGTGTCGTGCTGTTGTTGTTCCGTAATGTTTTGCCAAGTTTAATTGTTAGCATCGTAACTCAATATTATGTAACACACTCCAAACTACAAGCAAATAGCATATTGGATTGTAGCGTTTTCCTTTCCTTCATTTGGCAGCAGTCTTTGCATGTAGACTGTTCCCTCATACAGTTTTCTTATTGCTTTCTTAATGGAATGGTATCTTGTAGTTTTACAAAAGTGATAATCTTTGCTCATCATTGATTTTGATATAACATTGTACAATCAAATCCACAACACAGCTTCCTAGTCATCCGGTCATAAAACTTCAGTGATTTCATAAAAAACAGATACGATCTTACAGAAAAATTATCTGATGGAGTTGTAATCCTTCGGTGAATTATTACCGTGAGAGCGCTTTTAGGGCTAAGAAAGATTGCTTGTGTTTACATGAATGAAAGATAAATTTTACTGGTCCTCTGGGCAAGTAGACAAATTTTCACTGCCCACAATTCAAACCTTCCTGTATGGTTTCGGTTCATAAGAGAATGGAGTTGTCTTCCCCTGGCTTAGAAGGTTGTGGTTTTCTTGTAGACATGCCAAATTTGACAATGGTGACAAATGTTGTACAAGTGAAAATTTAGAATATTTATACTCCATCTGTATTACATATTTTTAGTATTAAACTTTTTCATTGCTATACATTTTTAGATTTTTTTTTCCCAGTATTATAAATTTTTGGCTATATTCTTTTGTCGATGAATATATTTTTTTAATGTAACCAGTGTATTACATATTTGCTGTATTTTACATCTTCTAGATAAGTATTTTTCATAAGTACTACTTTTTAGCGTCATTCTATGTATTAGTGTCATACTGTATAATTTGTCTTCTCATACTGTGTTTTTTTAGTGCCATCCTGTGCCATTAAATGTTAGTTGACAATATTGTCATTCATTTATGAATTAAATGTCTATGGTGATTTGGAAAGTAGCTAGCTTTTTACCATGAGCTAGCTATATTCTTTTTCATTCATAGCAAGCTAACTTTTGTTTTGTCAACTTTCTTCTTTTCATTGGAATCTGGCTAGCTTTTTTCATATTATAAGCTAGCTACATTACAATTTCAATGTTGATCAATCTCATCATAATAAGTTAGTTAGTTTGTTTTCCTTGGAAATTGGTTAACCTTTTCTTAATAAGCTTAAGCTAGCTTCTATTTCATTGTAAACTGACTGGCTTCCATTGTCTTGTAAGCTAGCTCGCTAGCAAAATGTTTTTCATTTTAAGTGAGCTAGCTTCTCTTTCATGGTCAAGAATCTGCAATATTTTCTGTGGCTTCTATTGTGGCACAAGTAGAACTAATAGTAGTGCACCATTTGTCATCTTGTTTAAGATATGACTAACAAAACACATTTATGAGATCTAGTATGAAATGTTAAGTGTAACAAGTGTAGCTAAATCCTATCAAGTGTTAACAAAGATCAGTATTGTAAAATAACTACAACAATATCAGACCTTAAAGTCACTGCAATGGAAACATATATCTGTGTGTTTATGCATCACACTTATAATCACAATGAGCAATGCTCATGGTGTATATATTGCACAATGAATCTCCATCTACAGCATTGTTCATGAACTTCTGAGCAATGTACATGGTGTATTTATTTGGCAATGAACCTCTGTGATATTTTACATGGTTTATCTATCATGAACTTCTGAGCAATGTACGTGGTGTTTATTGTGCAATGAATGTCTGTGGCAGTTTACATAGTTTATCTATCATAAACCTCTGAGAAATGTACATGGTGTATCTATTGCGCAATATGACCGACAGAGCATTATGTACATCGCAGCGAAATGTATTATGTGTCATGTATACATTTTACAATGAATACATGGTGTCTGCATCTTACTCTAAATCAGAATGCAATGTACACCTGAATGTATCAAGTTATAAATCACTTGTATTTTGTGAAAAGAAAATGACTTGACAACACAATATCTTCACAATTCAAAATATTGCACACATTGATTGCTGCATGATTTGACCTGTAGTTCAAGATTGAGCAGTAATGGGCTATTTAGTGTAGATATTTATACTTTTGTACATATACACAAAATCAACACAGTTCAAGGTCATATTTTTATAGTTCTGAGGTCAAGGTCATCATATAATGGCCTTTACAAAGCATGTAATTTCATGTTAGAGCATGTACGAACTGAAACAAGGGTTTAAACATTTGTTGGTGCACCTGACACAAATTTGAAATGACTGACTTATGCTAAGGTGCTACGCCTGGCATCCTTTGCCATCTTTTGTTTAAACAACATCTTCTGTAAAACCATAATACCTAGAGTCGTAATGATTGGTCTGTGACCTGTGGTGAAAGTTTGTTAAAAATTTACCTTGACCCATCTTCTAGGTCAGCAGAATAAAATTTATATGGAAATTTAAACAACTTCTTCTGCAGAAGTATAAGGTCTAGAGTTGTTACATTCAATTATATGTATCTCCTCATAGCAAAGGGCACTTTTTTATATACAATACTTTAAAATCATTCTAAAGTACCATACCAACATAAAAAACTTGAAACCTAAAGTCACATTATTTGCCCTGTAACAAAAAATGCTTAGGAAGTGGGTTTGATCAGACAAATGACCTTGACCTACTTTTCCATGTCACAAGGGTCAGATACTTCAAAAACAAAAAAACAAAACAAGGTGGTCCATTATTAGGTCCTTATAGACGTCTTTTTAATTACAAATTGCTTCCTTGTTTACCAATAATATCCATTCTGCTTTAAATTACCTCCCTTTTATCCTATTCTCAAATGACTTTTTTATTTTTTAAACATATAGCATTTTGATAAAAACCAGTTCAGTTTATAATGTTTCTTATTGTTATCATTCACTAACATAGAACTGATGACTTAGTAAATGTACAAAAATCCATTTCTCTCAGTTTCATACATTTTCACATTTTGTACCTGAATGTTCAACCTTAGAATTTACACTTTTCAACACATTTATTTTTGTAATTCAAAGTTTTTAGACTTGACTGAATTTTAACAAGTAAATTCCAGTGAAGGACAAATTATCTTTGTTAAGTTTTTGTGAAACTGAAGCCAAAAGATGCAAACACTGCTTATTACTATGACATTTTAATAAGTTCACTTAATTATTACATAGTGTAATTAGGCAACTTCATTTTTGTAAATAAGGTAACTATAGTTTGTATATGTGGCAGTATATTTACATACTTTTTAATTTGTTCATGTCTGCATTTTCAGAACCATAATATTGTGATATTATTCCTGTTTAATGTTATTTTTAGGGCATTAGATGAAGATGGGGAACAGAATTTGGAAAATTACTTTAGATACCTGTTCAGGGTGTACAATTTCATACTGAAAGTACTAGACTTCAGGAAGATTTTGAAAAGTTCTATTAACCTGGCCTGTAATTACATAGTCAATATTATAAATTTACACCAGCCCTGACATAAAATCTCCTTGGTCGACAGCCTTGTGGAAGTGTACATCTCTGAACAGGTATAAGTTTTATGTGAGGTTTTAATATATATTTAAGGCTATTTAATGTACTGCATAACATGAAATACTCGTAGATATTTTCATTCGTGGCTTGAAGCCATTAAGATCGTTTCGTGGTACAAACTTTCGTTGATACCCCCATATAAAACAAAGAGTAGTCAAGTACATCAATTAAATCTGTTGTAGTTATTTTCGTGGTTCCGTAGCCTGTAGCCTCCACGAAAACCACAAATGTTTATATACAACGAACATTTCAAGTTATACAGTATACATATTTATATGAGCATCTTAATGTACACAATCAACGAAGGCCTTTTAACGATGAGATTGATTCAGTGTTAATTGTTACACTATCAGGTAACACAAAATACAAGTGGTTAACAGATTTAATGCAAATTTCAAGACTTCAAAAAAAATGTCATGCAATCTGGAGAAGTTTTAAGCTATTGAATGTGTAATGATTATAGAATTGTTTTATGTGAAGGTTGATTTCTGTTGCACATATAGGGCAAGTCTGAGTTTATCGGACGGTCAATCACAAAGCCAATGGTGAAGAAAAGCAATGAAAAATATGAAATGCCTAAATTCCCGCCTCGCTTGGAATGGTGGGACGTCCACAGGGGACCAGACCGCGCTGGAGAACTGCTGGCGACCTTTGAACTCCTACAGGTAACCAATCAGATTTCTGCACTTTAGGAATGTCTGAGTTATACATGGAAGCATTTCAATGTTGTTTAGCAAAATTATCAGTTGTTTTTTCCAGCATGATATTAAAAGAGTCATATATATATATAAGGATATGAGTAGAAATAATTTATTTGCAACCAGAAGTAGAACTTTATTATGGAAAAGCCAAGGCTTTCTTCAGCAGTCTTAAGCTATAGATCAGCTTGCATGGAGTGAAGTGCCCAAACTTCTATATATAGTGCTTGCTTGCAAGGTGGTTTGCAGTTAGGTTAGACTCTGTTTTAAAAATTGCATGCCCGAGTCAAAAATTGCCGACTGGTTCTCATTTCATGGAGAAATATGATAGTTCCATGATTAATGTAGACCTATAATTACATCATAGAGTTAATTTACCAAATATGGTGTTTTTAGATCAGTAAGTTCTTGGTCTAGAGCTAAGTCTGAGAATGATCTTGGTTACAGTTGTTATTCCATACATAAAATCATAATTGTATCAAATTATCCCCCTTATATGAAATTATATCTCCTTCGCCACCACTTCTCTTTGTTATGGTGGGGTTACTTTAACATAACAGAAGTTTTGTGTTAAAATGTTGACACAATAGGAATTCTGTGGCATTGTTTTAAAGGGGTAACTATCCAAGTTTTGAAGTTAATTTGATTCAGATTTCTTAATTTAAATTTCAAAGTTTAAAAAGTTCTGTCGGACTGTTAATGAAGAAAATTTGGCCTTGGTGTTGATCAATTCATGTGAAATTTGCTCAGCCTGAATTTCCTTTTCATTATAGCTCATGTTTGTCGGTCTGTTTTTAATCTGCTATGTTGTAGCCATCTTTGGTATATTATTCATTGTTTTGTTCTATGATTCCTTTGATGTTTGACCTTTATGATATATAAGTTCCTTGCTGTTTTTTCTATTGCTATTAAGCTATAGCTACCTTGGCTTTGATATTTGCTATGGTCTATTTTTCATTGCTGTTTTATTTTCTATTTTCTAGCATTTATTGCTATTTTATATGCTACAGTTCAGCATTTTTTGCTAGTTCATATGCAACAGTCAAGCAATCTTCGCTGTTTCCTATGACATGATTTAGCATTCTTCATGATTCTATACGCTAGAGTCAAGCCTTCTTTGTTGTTTATATCTGCTATGATTGAGCATTTGTTGCTATTTCATATAATATGGCCTAACCTTCTGAGCTTTTATGTCTGATATGGTCTAGCATTCCTTATTATTCTATCCGTTATGGTCTAATAATATTGGCCATTTCTTATGCTGTGGTCTTGCGTTCTTTATTCTATCTGTTATGGTCTAGCTAGCATTCCTTGCTATTTCATGTGTTATGGTCGAACTTTCTGTGCTTTTATGTCTGAAATGGTGTAGTTTCTATATTTTCCTTTCTGCTGTGGTTTGGCAATCTCTGCTATGTCGTATGCTATGGTCTAGCCTTCTTTCCTACTCTGTATGCTTCATTGTAGCACTCTTTGCTATTTCATCTGCGATTCTCTAACATCCTTTTCTATTCTATCTGCTTTCGTGGTCTAGCATGGATTTGCTATGGTACCCTGCGAACATTTTGTTAAATACCACACAGCTTCTGTCGGGGTATTATATGTCTGATGATGTTCTAGGTAAGATGTCATTTGCTTCAGGAAAATATTTCTTCTGAACTTATGAGAATGCAAATATATTTTGGATAAAGTAATTTCTTGATAATGGCAAGGCTAAGGTCTAGATTGTGGTTTCAAATAAATCAGCAGGTGTGTATTTACTGGGTGATTTACAGTAATTTGACTTTATCATGAAAGTACAGTGATATTGCTGTAAGATTGTCATGACTGATTCTGTGTTATGTTTCCATTCTATAAAATCAGACAGTAAGTACAAGTATTCCCCATATCTAAAATCACAGTATATAAAAATAAGCAAAAGTGGAAATTTTTGTAAGATTATTGGATTCCTGAATTTATTTATTGTTTTAGTAATAAGTTACATGTTTTGTTTAAAAAAAACTGAATCAATGAAAAACATGCAAAAAATTCCACTTTTGTCATGATGCTTAACCAATTAGCATAATGCTACTCAAAATTACTCAAAACTCAGATGGTGTAGTTGTCTCCCTTATATGAAATTATCTCCCTTGCCTGTATTATGAGCACATCCAGTCTTTGGCCTTGATATTTAAAATGTGCATTCTTTGCTGAAATGACTTCACATTACCTAAATATTTGACCTTTTTAGGTATGTATGACCTCTAGTTGTTGTGGTGTGGTCAGATCTGGTGACATGTGGTCAAGATTAAAGTGCATGTGTACCAAGATATGTGAATGTGTTATTCATGTACAATCACATGTAGTGCTTGAGGTCACTTAATGTTTTGAAGGTCACTGAATATTTTTAAAGGTCACTGGGTATTTTTAAAGGGCACTTAATATTTTCAAAGTCAGATTATTCTTAAAGGTAACTGAATATTTTTAAAATCTGCACATTTTTAAGGTCACTGAATGTGTTCCAGGTTTTCTGAAACAGCATTTTATGGGTCATTAAATATTGTTTAATCAAAGTAATGTTTTAAAGGTCATTGGGTATGCTCTGTATATAATTTTTTTTAAAGTATGTTAAAGAAGCATTCTACTCCCTAATCGCAACAGTTTAAAAAAATTCAACTAAAGTTATGGAATTTTGTCAGAAGGTATTGAATGTGCATATGGCTGATGCCTGATTCATTATTGTGTTGACCTAGTTTGTTTGCTTAGAATCCCGTATAAGTTCTGCCACAGAACAGTTTAATTTGTCACCTGAAATCCTTGGCAAGGCCTTTCTTGTTTTATTTCGAGACATATGTACTACTTCTTGACCAAAAACACAGAAAGTGCAAGTTAAAAGAGAATTCAGTTTTATAAGTTAAAAGAATTCTTTTATAACTTAAAGAATTCAATAGAGGCTATCAGATTGATTATAAGAAGGACAACTTTACCGTCGTCTGTCTGATATATATTTTAGTGCAAAGGTTGTAGTTTTCCAGATTATTGAGACAGGACAAATTTTAAGTATTGCTTCTATCACATACATTTTAAATTCATTTCCGGAGCTATGAATGCATTATTCAGGTCATGAAAACTTAGGCTCAGAACAGTGATAAAATGGGACTGATAGGATAGCTTCCATTAGGTTAGGATAAGGTGCCGTGTGGTGAATTACATTCTTTTATATTCCTGTGGATCTGATAATAGCAAATCTTTAGATTAAATGACAGTGCTGTCTTAAAGACGGAAATTTGCAACTCGGATATGTTGAAATCTGTCAAAATTTGAAAACTAAAATTGATGAAAATCTGTCAAAAATTGATAGAATTATAATGCTTTATATATATTTATAGACATATGTCTCTAAGTAATACACATCAAACTAACATATGTTCGGATCCATTGCCCATATTGGATCCTAGTGTTATTACTTATGATACTATATATGGTAGGATATATATAATTTGAAGAAGTTACATTGATGCAGAACAGCTAACAAAAAGGCCTGAGTCAGTCTGAGAGATGTACATTTTTTTTCTAGCATATAGCTGTAAGATAGACAGAATATTATAGAATCCCATAGAAAAAATTCTCTTTACAAATAAAACTACAAATTTGAAAAAAAGTATGTTTCCCTTTGGAGACTTTTCAAAGTGTATTGTAGATTATGGAGTTGCACTTCCTTTTTAGAAAAAAACCCATATTTGCCGCAGAAATAAGCTAATTGTTGTCATGTACAAGGGCACAAAATATATCCAGTATTGCTTTTGTAAATAGGTACAGAATATATTCAATATAATGTGTAACTATAACTGGGCACAAAATAAATCCAATAGTATGTTTGTAAATGAGCACAGAGTATATCCAATATTATATTTGTATAGATAGATACAGTCGATATCAAAAATTACATTTGCGTTGTAAAACGTTCTATATATATATGTGTGTGTTGCTGTGTGTGCGCTCCGCGTAAGGGGCGTGGCTTTCCTCCCTGTGTGTAGTAACGTGTCATCCCCGTTGTAGTTCCCCTTCGAGGAAGCAGACCTTCGCGAGGCTCATCTTACTCCGCCTCATGCCAGGAAAATTCAGCTGGTATCATAAGCCTACTACTTTTCCTCCAATATTTTTGCTAAATCTTTCATTTTGTACTTTTTTTAATCTTGGCTGTTTGTGCTTCGTAATTAGTTCTACAATTTTCTTATCTGCTGCTTACCAATCTGTTTACAGAAAGAAATATGTTTCATGCTATATATACCTTTTGGTTTCTGCAAATTGAATGTTCTTGTATTTTTGTTATTTGCATGATAGTGTTGATTTGTATGATAGTATGGTATAAAACAGGCAGTAAAGCAGACTGGTATACCTGATAACTTAACCAGTGATATCCATGATTGGAAATTATGTTAAAAATATATTGAAAGAATTTGCATAACAAAGGAGAATTCATAAATAGTGACATGTTGATTGAGACAGTAATTTCATGAGTGATGATTAAGTGACAAATGTGCTATGTAGGGAGGTACATGTGTGGTGATGGAGGTACATGGTGTGGCATTTACAAGTGATGTGAAAGAGATATGTGGTGTGGCATGGACAGGTGGTATGGCAAGGACTTGTGGTGTGGCAGGGACTTTCTGAGTGGCATGGACGTGTGGTGTGGCAGAGACTTGTGGTGTGGAAGGGACAGGTGGTGTGACATGGACGTGTGGTGTGGCAGGGACAGGTGGTATGGCAGGGACAAGTGGTGTGGCAGGGACAAGTGGTGTGGCAGGAACAAGTGATGTGAAAGAGATATGTGGTGTGGCATGGACTTGTGGTGTGGTAGGGACTTGTGGTGTGGTAAGACTTGTGGTGTGGTAAGACTTGTGGTGTGGAAGGGACTTGTGGTGTGGCATGGACGTGTGGTGTGACATGGACTTGTGGTGTGGTAGGGACTTGTGATGTGGAAGGGACTCTCTCTGTGGCA
>JAUMHH010190161.1:0-14195 GCA_032359455.1 Chlamys rubida
AAGATAAAGATCCCAAATATTGCAATGGGTGCAGCAGATTTATTTTGGTTGCTTTTGTGTCCCAAAATAGAGGACACAAAAGCAAATCCCCAATTCTGTAGGGAGGGGGCACATTAGTTGACTCCTACGACACATGCCGTGGGTAACAGCAGGTGTATTCTTTTCTCGATCCCCCACCTGTAGGGGGCTACCTTTCTTGTTCGTGATTTCTAGAGTAAGACTGTCTTTGGACTGAACACGCGTCCTCACTTGTTACATAACTCCTGGTTCACATTGAAATTAACGGAATTCAAAAGACCACAATTCTTGGTCACAATTCAAACCTTTTGAAACTACCCTTAAAAACAAATTCCCCTGAGTTGCCTCTTTATATATGCTGCCAAATCATGTATCATGTTTCCATCAATGGTTTAATACGTTTACTGGCTGGCGGTGTTAGGTTAACGGAGAATGACGTTATTTTGTGACGTACACGTACACTATAAAGGTGTTATTATTGATTATCACCGTCAACGCCATTGACACATGCATGCTGTGGTATTTACGTAAAACAGTCACACTTCCTCAATTACAATTGATTTTGAAATAGTTTCGATACACAGCGCTCGACTTTTGACCCGCAGTACTGAGTTCGGGTCACCTGATTGCTGTAACATTGGTTCAAGATAAGCTCTTAGCAAGGAAGTTAATACCTGGTTTTACGAAATGGCGGAAAACTGACGATAATCTTGGGTTTGGATCTTCAGGGGAATTATTGGTCTCGCGTGTTGATTGGTTGGTTATGGTTTTACGTCACTGTACCGGCTGTATCTATGTCCCCGGATAATAAAAAGTTAAATATAAGTATTGAACTGCTTTCAGTTGGCATTCATAGGTCATATGTCCCCGGATAATAAGGCCGAAAAAGGTAAATATAAGTATTGAACTGCTTTCAGTTGGCATTCATAGGTAATTTGTCACCGGATAATAAGGCCAAAAATGATAAATATAAGTATTGAACTGCTTTCAGGTGGCATTCATAGGTCATATGTCCCCGGATAATAAGACCAAAAATGGTAAATATAAGTATTGAACTGCTTTCAGTTGGCATTCATAGGCAATATGAATGTCTATGTAAGCCAACTGAAAGCAGTTCAATGCTTAAATGAACGTTTCATGGATATTTCATACACTAATTGCGTCGTATAAACATCTGCAACACAAATGTGTTAACGCAAAAAAAAACATTTGTTGTGTTAGGCGTTATAAAAAAGTCAGACTCCATTCGGCTAGCCCGTCCCCAATTTACCCCTAAACATACACCCACCAATAGACAAATACAAATCGAGATGGCTCAATCTGAAATACACAACAACCGATCTGGCCGGTAGCTATCCGTAAATAATTTTCTAATGCATTTAAAACCCAAGTTATAGTTTTTGCCAAACAGATTATCTTTATTTTCTATAAAGCGTTGTACCAAGAAGTTCCACCGCTAGGCCTACACATACAACCTTAGAATAAATTCTACAGTGTTTTATGGCAATATAAACCGTCACATTGTAATATCTTTTCAAGACCAAAATTTGCTATATTTTTTTAAAGATAATCGTACATTAGGTTTCTGGTATTTTGGAGTAGCGGCATTTATTCACCTTGTGTGGGTGTTGGTTTGTATGCGGGTCTTTTATTGGTCGAGAATCGTCTAACGTTCATCCGTCAAGGAATTTAGTACCGTTATCAATGACGGGGTTCAAAGTTATACATTCCTTGGGGGTCGCTCTGTGTCGACAAAGCAGCTAATATGGCGTAAGAATTTATTCACTGATACAGTTGGCGTTTCTTGTGATGTGTCTTCTTATACACTTCGACATTACTGTAGCTGTAAATACTACCGATTGAGCTCGGTTCACGCTCGGACTGGCTGGCTTATTATGTATATTTATTTATGAGATCATCCTTATATCAACGCATGGTATGTGGCCAATGAAATATTTGGAACTTCAAACACTTTAATCCCTCAATTCATAATTCATACCGATCTCTGTCGTATATATAGAAACACGGGTCATCGTTTTGGAGATGGTTGGCTGTTTAGGTTTTTACGCCCCCGTCACAGCTTAAGCCACGTGACGACAAGCGATTTCCAAAAAGACGTTGCTGTTAACAGACCAGAACCAGAACGACGGTCGTTTTACGTTGTTTGGGGAGCGAGGGGGAGGGGGGGGGTGTTACCCTCTCCGTCATGACAAAGTCGACGTGACTTGACTAAAGTTATATGACGAAGCTTGTTCTGGAGATGACCGATTCGCTTGGGGTTTTTTGCTATTTTTTTGAAAGTTTGTCTATATAGGTGGGTGTACATCTCTGTCCAAGTTAAGTCATATGACAAAGACCGTTATGGAGATTGTTGATTTTATCGTTGCTTGTATTCATTTTGAAGTGGTTGTATGGAAATTACGTCTCAATTCAAAGATCATACAGCGACGACAGCACATTTTGTTATAGACAGAGTAACTTGTACGTAAACAGGAATGCCATTTCTGATGATAAGTCGTTCTCTTTCTTAAAAATGAACGACTGTCGTTATAGAAGCTTGGTTCGACATGGACGGACTTGAGACCGTGGACCGATAACGCTGCAGCAAACTCCTTCTCGAAATTCCAGATCTTCCAGGCTCTCAGATATTAGCTGAACGTAACCTCTGTAATTTCGAAGATCCAGCAAAATGTATCTGTTTCCACACAAAAACTAGAACCGAAGTTCACAACATGAAATCATGACTGAATAATCAGCCATGATTAGCCTAAAGACTAACTCGATTCATCGCCCCATGAACTACACCATCAATCCTAAACTCTGTCAGAAACAAGTTGTGAGGTCAGGTTTCAAAAACGTCTCACTTGTTGGACGAGTTGTATTATGGTAACGAGTGACAAAAAATACTACACACATATCGCGTTTTCTATTATTCGGACAATTAAAGCCGAACAAGCAAATAATTTTAAACACAGAAATAATTTCAAAGGGGAAGTATTGTGTTGAATTATAATTGCCCAGGCAACTAATGACACACAAAGACTATTTTTAGCCGCTCTTTATATCTCTTGTTTGATAAAAGAAAGAATGCCAGACTTGGAGCCAAATGCGTGCTGCTTTGAAAAGAAAGGGCATTTTGGTTAATTCACCGGCGGAAGTTATTTAAGCGTCATTTGTTGTCAGGGCAGGTGAATGAAAAGTAAAGCGGCTACACCGATACACAGAAAAATATTGACATTCCTGATAATGGGTGTAGGCTAGCGCCCTATTGTAGCGACTCTGTGACTGGTTGACATAACTAAGGTCAATATCTCTCTATTTACCGGCTGTTTAAAAATAGAAACTTGTATTTGAATAGGATAGGTTTGATAGGTTCTCGAACATCGAGTAAGTTAATTGGAATGTTAGGACATCTGAGGTTACATTTGAACAGTTAACCAGACGGACGCTAGCGCGCTACCTGAACGGCACGCGCTATTAGTACACTTGACAATTGACCACTGGTCAGCAATGAAGGACATGGCGGAAACTCAACCGCTGTACATAGGAGACCTTATCCTAAATCACGGTAAGCGAAATTTCGTCTTCTGTTTATTTTCAGACGACATGTATAAATTTGGCCAATTCATTTATCGAAATATTCGAATAACTCAGGGTTTTTTGTCTAGAAATATTACACAAAAGTTATTATTTTCGTCATCGTTTTGATGTACATTTTGTATATCATATCATCGATTTTGTCTAAATTATCAGTTCATGCCCCGGACTTAAAAACGTTTCTTAACTCAATGACATTCTATAGCTTAACATTTTCCCTTAACTATTTACGGCAGGGAATTTTCTGATAAGGACCTGTTTGATTGTGAAACTGTATGGGACCTGAAACGACTTAAATAGTTGATAGCTACCATTGTTTATATTTAATTTCTATTCGATTAATTATTTATCGTTACGTATTAATAAATACAAATGTCATCATTGGTCAGTGTTGTCCGGTGTGACGTCACTTTCAGCTTGAGTAGCATGTTAACGAAAACATTAAATTTGTATATGACTAGATAAGATCTCTCGGCTATTTATCTTAGCCTGACCACACGAAGACCACGAGTCTACACTATCTGTGGGTAAACATCGCGGTTATTTTAATAAGATTCGTATAATACAGTCTAAAAACGATCCTGACTAAGGGAATCTGATTGAGTCCCTCGAAAGAATAACGATGATCTGATTGGGTGTATGATCTGTATCCTTCACTGAATAACGATGGAATGTACTATGTCCTGTGGTCAATACATGTAAAATAGCCATTTCATCTCTGGTCGACACACATGTTGATTTCATGTTTTGTCTTTTAGTGGAAGTGCCGTTTAAATTGGAAGGAACAGTGAAATTATGATTCAACAAATATATACGAATTATGGCAGTGCGTTTGAGGGCGATATAGTGGGATAGGTTGAAATATTTCCGACGGAACAGTGGCGACAACAAATCTATTGTTACGGTCAACAAAACCGCCATTATTATAATAATGTTGAGTGAGAGAGAGAGGGGGGTATTCTTTTGTTGGTCCGTGTGTGTATCGTCATGGTTTGGATAATTTGACAGAAATAAACAACATATGTCACACACCGAACGTCATTAGTCACTTAACAAATATTGACCCCTCATAATGACCAGTGTCCGTGACGGACTAGTGACACAAGTACTTCAAGCCGTGTCACTGACCAAAATATTGACCAACCTGTTAGGAAATAATGGAGTTGTCATTCTGAGCCTGAAATCGACATACGACCATTAACATAAGAATGGTTCTCTTCCATTTGATGTCGATAATTTATTTAATAAAAATATTTCGATTTTACTTTGTCTGTAGGAGTTCACCTGAGATTCTGTTTCTTTATAGTGATTTTATCAGGAGAACAACCTCCGTTTATCTGACCTATGTATTGTGATGTGATTTATATTGGTAATAAGTCTACAAATATTGACTTCGGACCTTGGTCAGTCTTTATTGTCCGTTATTCATCAAACGCTGTCAGGTGCCTGGCATGTTTTCGTGTTTGGCCGCCGGTTTTATTAACCGCGCTAATATGTGTATTGACCGGCGCCCAGTTTATCTGTTTATTGTAATAACGCATCGAGAGATTGGACAAGTTATATTAACTCGTAGTTCTCTCCGTTAATAGGCACACTATCGACATAAAGCAAAATATGTTTGTTTCTTACAAACATACACGTGCAAATCATATTAATGTTACTCAAAATGACGTTTGGTATTCATGTGCCTTAATGAACTGCACTGTTTCGTCGTTTATGGCATGTAAACGGGAAATACAGCTGTTTGTTTCCCATACACTATGACACTGACGCCAAAGATATGTACACGCCATCTATCGGATATTGTACATGTATGAAGGTGAAACAGACTTGACTCATTGCGTGTCATTACTTGTACGTGCACAATGTTAATTTCTTTGTCGCTGTTTATTACAGTAAAGTAACAGACAGGGGGTTACTCGACCTTACTCATACATTCAACTGGTATTACGGTATCTGGCCTACAATCTTAAAAAGGGTAAATAAGGAAAAAACCTTTTATGTGAAACTAACTTACTTAAATATATTTAGATAACGGTAGTTACTCATTTACTCAAAACACATCGACCTTGCTCCGAACCGCGACGACGATTACACATAGTTCCCGTATATTTACTTAGATGTTTGAGCTGTTTTTGAATGACATTTAATCTTCGGCAATAAAATAAAGTTCACACTCTTAATAAGTTGGCCTCATTTTTACCAATGGATATATAGTTTCTCAGTTCAAAAGACTCCTGGGTCAAAATTAAACATTCACAGATACGTTAAGAGGTAATCAATACACAAGGTCTGTAAGAAACGTCATACTTATGTATGGGATATCGTTTCATCAATACACTGTCACTCAAATCGACCGTTCTAATTCCGGAAACGCATGACTGGCTGCAATAATTCCGGAAACGCCTGACTGGCTGCAATAATCAGACTTCCGTTTCTGTATACATCTGTATAAATACATGTTAGATGAATTCGGAAAATGCGTAATGAATATGCTGACATTTTTCAAAGAAAAAGTGAAAGTGTTATCGTGCGTTATAATTTCACCATTAAAGTATTGTTTTACAAAAATTCACATCCTTTTGATTTCCAACAATGTATAAACCAGGTCACGATCTGATTACGGACGGTGGCAATTGTCATTACCGGATTTGGATCGAATCTAATTCTGGGGTTAATAAACGCCTTTCCATTGATTATATACAGAACCAATTCTGTTTCTAAAGTCTGTCATCCCTTGCGGATACAAGCGATCTTTATTTGTCGGATATGTAGAATGGCTATCTCTATACGATGTATAATTTATAATTTTATGGCTTTCGTCCACGTACACCCGGGTTTTGTAGAGTGGTAATCAATATAATTAGTTCAGGTCATCCCGTTAGATGGCCGTTACTCTGCCGTCCGCCGATCGCCGGGCCGTTATCTGTGGCCTGACATTGTATATCGATTACCTGTTAGTTACATACCTGGTATCTGTGTTGTAACATACCGGTTTCTGTGTCTCAGCGGCTTGACGACACCTGTGCTAGGAATGTCATGTGGAGCGTTTGTATCGAACGCGCTGATGTATCGAGCGACAAACGTCGTTAGAATTCTTTGGTCCATTATTTACTGATCCAATAGTTTGCGGGTCACTAAAACGTTTTTATTACATTGCCGATGAAGCTTTAAGACCAAGAGCTATTGTAACACCGACACTTATTCAACAGTTTATTAAATTGGTTGAAGATGAGAGACGTCTTGTCATCTTTATCAAAAGTTGGATCCCAACGTCTTTTAAACTCTTTTTGAATCGATAAATTATTATGCTACATTTACATTGATATATTTGTATTTGTTTCCAAATTCCCTGATGGAATAGTTTGTGTATCAGCTTCTAGCCTGTTTTCCATTCCATTCCATTTTAATGTAATTGTAAAATGTTTAATGTGTAAATGGTGGAAATAAAATATTGTTTGAACGAAATCCCTGGAGGAAGGTTGGGAATATGAGGGACACAATGAGAAAATAAACGGGTTTTAAAGAAAATTCACGGACTGGAGAGGGTGGAGGGTCGACAGCCGCGAGTCGAGGGTCGAGGGTCGAGATTCGAGGGTCGAGAGCCGAGAGTCGAGGGTAGAGATTCGAGGGTCGAGAGCCGAGAGTCGAGGGTAGAGATTCGAGGGTCGAGAGCCGAGAGTCGAGGGTAGAGAGTCGAGGGTCGAGAGCCGAGAGTCGAGGGTAGAGATTCGAGGGTCGAGAACCGAGAGTCGAGGGTCGCGAGTTGAGGGTAGAGAGTAGAGGGTCTGGATGCCTGAAGCCCAGAAATCCGCCATGTATACTATTCCTGTTAGGCTCCGATACTGTTTTCCATAGGCAAATAATTAAATAAGATATTTTGAAGGTCACATGGTCACTTTTATAAAACCTGTTGAGTTAAATCTAAATAAAACTAATTTCAAGTGTCTGTCCTGAAATAACATGAACTGTATATACGTGTTTGTCACCATTGTAAACTGTCCCTCTGAATGGCGTCTGTTTAATATAGCCATGGATTCTGTTGACAAAGGTTAAAAGTATACACTGGGAAATATATATATACAGGGAAATAAGATATCTCATTTCGTGGTTGTCAATTTCATGTGGTATATTTCAAATAATGGTACCACTCTGAAATTTAAACCAGTAAACGCGATTTCATTCAAAGGAACATATTACGTTAATTACAGGTTCGAATCGCAGTATTTTAAAATTGAATTCTATCTTTGCGCTGAGGCGCTGAGGAGGGCTGGCCACAGATTAAACCAGCAATTTGTACTTTTTTTGTGTGTGTGAATATGTCCTACTGGGTTACAACGTGCGGTAATTATAACTGTTTGATAAACAGTTACCCACCTCTGGCGTGTCTTAAGAAAAGAATTAAACATGTGGTTTGGCTTGATACTTGGTACTCGTTTTAATTTTGTCGATGTCACATCGTTTTGAACGAGCCGTAATTGACACCATTCAAACTCCCTGAAATAAAGGTACTGCAGATTTGTAGATCTACAACCCCTCAGCAAATACGTCCAGTGGTTTTACCGTTATAATTTTCACTTTCGAGCACTGTGTTTGTCACATAATATTCACCGGGGTCGAGGCAGGTATAGCTTGCGCGTGTAATTTAACGTACAGCAAGTCAAATAACCTGCTTCAGGTTTTAATAGTTCGTTGGATTTCTTATCTGATATACAACTGTATGAAATACTTCAACTTTATGCTCACTATTTAATTCGTAGACGAACAAACTTTGTCGCGATAACATGTGAACAATTCAAGCAAGCAAATTAATTTTCTCCTTGGCAGAAGACAGGGTTCTCTCTTGAGCGTTGCTGTGTTTCGGTGTTACACGCCACTAGAGGTCCCGCGTGATATACCCACTAGGGTGTCTGACTCAGTGTTGGAAATGGTTGTCAAGTTTCAGTAGAAAGTATCGTTTTATTACACTGGTTGTTTGTTTATGCAAAAGGTTAAATAATTTTTGAAGAAAAAATCTTTTCTGCTTACAAAGTCGTGATTCTGATTGTACCGAAATTTTTAACAAAAGGTGAGATAATTATATTAAAAAATCTCGGGGACTGGAAGTAAATACCGAGGAGATTGGTACATCTAGCGGTGACTTGAACGCACTCTCACATCAGACAGAACTTTATTCCATTCACAATGGAAGAAATGTGTTACTGGATCCCATGCATCTATATAGCACTGAGCTACCAAGCCGCCGTCGCCTGACTCACACAGGGGTCACCGAGATTACTTGAGGGAAAAATTCCCTTTATCACGAAGAATGCATATAAATGTAATTATGAGCATCGTTCTAAGTTAATCTGATATTTCTTAAATGGGAAACGTCTGTGCTAGGGATGCTGTTGATTGTATAGCGGTACCTGGTGCATGTCTGCTACCCGATAGAAAATCCTTTGTTCGAGTTTTCATAGCACACTTAAAATGTGATAAAGCTGAGAGGCTCTGTGACACGGCTACCCCTTAACGTTGTAGTAATAAAATATGTTCTTTGTCCTGGGTATGACGCACTTAATAGGAAAAAATAGTCTACACCTCGAGAAAATCAGAACAGAGTGACCTCCCTTGCATAATTCCGGTTTTGTGAGGTAAAAAAAGACCTTTGGGATTCTTTTAGTGTTTTTGATTAATTGACGTCATATCAATGTATAGTGACGCTAAAATGTCGTTTTATTCTTGTTACATACAGATGATAAACACGAAGAACACGTTGTAACTTTTATCTAATTTCTCTAATCAAAAGGTGTGTTCTAATATTGAAAGGTATTTAACTATTTTATTTCTGTTTTCAGACAACAGCCAGAAAGCTGACTCCCTCCATGACTCCTCATCAGGGTTCGCCTCTGATGTACCCTCCTACAACTCCCATGGGTCTAGTATGACCACATTTAAGGGTGCTCCAGTCACATCCGTACATGACAAGAAGTCAGCAGAGCGAGAACGAGACAGGGAACGAGAGCGAGAACGAGACAGGGAACGAGATCGAGAGAAAGGAAATAAACCTCCTCCTTGGCCTTCTAACGGTCACCCCTCCCACAGGAATCCACAGCATTACCACCCACAGGACCTCAACATGCACTACAGAATGTCTACGCCATCACCAATGTCAAACCGGTCAGTTTCATCAGTCAACACTCATTCAACAGCGTCCCACGTGTCGTCTCATAAGTCGTCCTCATCCCACATGACTCAGCACACACCCATACCACCAAAGATCAGCTACAAGAATCCCGCGTATGAATACCAGCTCGACAAGCACATGGAGGAAATACAAAGCAATATCAAACGGATCGAGCTGCAGGAAAATGACAAAATCATAGCAGCAAAGGGAACAAAGTACAGGACTCCGAGATTGTCCATGTTCGACTTAATCACCGATGAAGTAATTGTGAAAATATTTTCAAATTTGCCATCCGACCAACTTTGCAAGAGTTCTCGCGTGTGTGGTCGATGGTACAACCTTGTGTGGGACCCGTTACTATGGAAACATATCGTCATTCGTAATGAACGAATCAATGTAGATAAGGCATTGAAATACCTCACAAAGAGGCTTAGTTTTAACACTCCTTCCGTTTGTGTTCTCGTAGAAAGCATCTCTGTGAACGGATGCGAAAGACTCTCTGATTCAGGACTTCACACGATCGCCAAGAGGTGTTCCGAACTGCGCAGACTTGAGCTTCAAGGATGTTCCAATATCTCGAACGAGGCTCTCTTCGAAGTGACGTCATATTGTGTCAACCTTGAACATCTTGACGTGACAGGTTAGTTGTATTTCTTATCTGGATAATAGACTTGTATTTCAGGTATTCAAGGAGAATAGAATGTTGTGTAGACAGGAAGGGTCAGCTTTTTGTTTGCCGAAAACGGGGCTTTTCCAAGTTCTGGATACTAAAGAATCTTATCCACATATTTCTCTGTTCATTCTGCTGCCTTCTAATTTGGCATTGCAATGTAGTGTTTAAAGATATGCGTCAGGGTGTGACGTCATATCATTGTAGTACAGCACGCGCTAGATGTCCATACCCGAGAACTAGTAGATGGACTTTCCCGACACCGCCAAAAACGAAGACATCCCCGTGCATAGTTGTATTGTTGATGACCAGTATAGATAATTGAATAATGTATATTTCTCTTAGTTTTTGGACGACACTACTTTTTGGGACCAGTGCTTTGATTGATAGTGGCCTTATAGTAATTCTACTCGTCTCGACCTTTTATCCTATTACGACCGATGTTGAATATCATATTTCCTTTACACCACCTGTGTTAACAATCTAAGGTCAACTGCAATATGTTGAAGTTAATCAATTTACGACCCGGAGTTTCCTTGTGGACAATGTTTGCCATCGACAATTGTACACGGGACGTAATGGTGGGTTAGTTATGATAGAAGTCTGCGTCGACAACTATTTTAGGAGATAATGGTAGGTTAGATTTGAAAGAAGCAGACGACATGTTTTCCCGCCAATGTTTGTTTATCGACTCAAATGTAAATAGTGCCCGTAGAATGTCAACAGTAGACAATGTATGTGTTATACACAAACAAAAGGAAGTTGAGTAAGACGCCGTGAACACAACAATGGCGCTGTGTGATTACCACGGGGGGAGTGGGGAGGGGTATTATGACCTGTTACTTAGTGAAGTAAGCAGGCTTAGCTTCAATCAGCGACAGCTCGATTTAAGTGGTGAACTCTTGACAACAATCCGTGAATGACATGTTCCGAAACAACATTGACTGTCAGGTGCTCTTGAAATTGTCCTATTTGATTTCAAATCGTTTAAAAACATGTGTGCCGATGTAGGCGGTGGAAATTCTCTGCTAGCATAACGTTTATCTCAGGCAATGTACATACTACGTGTAAACCGTTGAGGCGACCATGATCGGGAAGGAAGGGTTTTTCTAAATGACAATTATTAAAAACACCAGGGAAATTCTATATGCAAAAAAGCGTACATTTGTACGTTGATAATTCGTTTAGAGTTGAACATGATCCCTGCCCTTCAGAAGGTGACATGATTACATTACCTACATACAACTCTACGAGTAACACAATCTTATCCGTTTTCTAGACTAAAGTACCGGCAAAACCTACACCAATATAGACACCGATACTTTGTACTACGAGGCGGGACACTTTTTAATGTAAACTATCGAACGCACCTATTGCTACACAACGCGACAGGTATCGAACGCGCCTACTAAACACAAAAAAGTAATGTGTATGCAATTTCACCGCTGAGAATAATTACACTCGACACTAATATAGCTTACAAAGAAAACAGATAATTGCTACAGATTGTATTCATTGTCCAATGACAGAACCACTATGGCCGACCGCCATTCTCATACTTCGTCCTTTGTCCAGGATTGTAATAATTCTAGGGTAATCCATATTGGGCACTTATCGGTAGTTGTCAAACCCACTCATTAAAATATTAAAATATCCGGCGTCGGGTCTGAGTGCATTGTTATAAATTCTACTAAATTTATTCTGAGAAAAATGACTTAATCTCCAACTTCAACTGATTATGTCAACACTTTCTTTACTTCATATTACATTTCTTGAATAAAGGGGAGAGACCATTGTGGGTTAAATAACTCTAAAAGTAATTCTATATTGACGTGCCTACAATTTCAGAGAATTGACAGTATGTCGGCTTTGATTTTAAGATTCACAAGTGATATTGGAGGAAATTATGGATATTTTTATCTAAAGAATCCGAGCGCTGTCTTCTTTTGTGAAAATATAATTATGCTGTCCACATACCGACTCAATGTTATCAAATTCTAAATCTGTAAAACGTTCGGGTAACTATATGTGTGTCGTTGATTGATAACTGTAGTGTAAAAACAGATCGACTAATCAATATAACAAATTCCAAGGACAGCACTGCTTAAAATGGCATGTCTAGATTGGAGTAATTTATTTTAAATCAACAGTATTTTGATTCGATATTTCTAGATTGAAAGCCAACTCGGGATGAAAGTAATGGGGGATAACTTTAGCAAAACAAATGTTACATCAGACCATAGTCTCGTTCTACCAGACTCTTGTTGTCTGCGCAAGCTTCGCCGAACAGAGATCAAGCGTCTAGTTGAACGAGACTACATCAGACTGCACACGAATGTTGTTTATTTTTGAATTTGTGGATCGTTGTTCAATGAATTTTCATGCTCTCCAAATGGATGAAATTAATGAGACTATATGTAATACCGAAATGAAGTATGATCTTTCGCCTTAATTGAAGACGGCTTTATCAGTTTGTGTGACATTTATTTCGATTAAAGGACACGGTATGTTGTTTGGTACCGGGACAAGAATTTCAGGGTCAATTGTTTGAATTATCTTTCAAATGGGTTATTTTGACAGAAATAAAATCATCTCTCAAAGATGCCGGCCATGAAGTGTTTTCCAGCTTACAGCACCACACATGTAACCTGGGCCGCTTTCGTTTATCACGATCCAAACGGTTGAACTGGTTTGACTAAAGTTGTTCGTTTATGAAATCAGGTCGGACCTAGTAATCTGATGCTGCATTCAGACGAGCCTTGACAAAGCCTTGCAAGGCCTGCATAAATATGTGCAGGTCCGCCAGATTTTATGCTCGAAAATGTAACATTTAAAAACAGACGAACCGGTTGTTCCGTATAAACGGACAAGCCCCTGGATAGTCGAACACAGCCCGTAATGTTCAGGTCAAAATTTTCTAAATATTTTCCTTTGGTAGAACAAAGAGTGTAATTAGGTCTGAGGCCAAGCGAAGTTAGGTGTTCGGTATGATATTAGTTGTTCGTTTTGAAAGATATTTAATGAACCGTGCGATTTTAATTTAACATCTCTTGATTGAAGAGGCGAGAGATAACTCCGGATAAAAACTAAAGGGAGATAATTCTGACGTAATAGTGATGTTTGTAAACGAAGTTAGATATTCTGAATGATCATGATTTGCTAATTTCTATTTTCTAAACACTTCATTTTTGTGAAACGGATATCGAAGCATTGCTCGCTAACTACCTGCTTAAATGCATGTTAATAAGGTAACTAAATCGGACTCCAGAAATTAACACGTTACCTGTCAGTCTGCACAGATTGATATGGAAATAGAGGCGACAGAGACATAAGCGACATGTATGTAGCTATGACCCTCGCTCGCATAAAACACAAAATATTCCATTGATATTATTCCTAGCTTGTACAAACCTGATACCCTGGAAGACGAAGACAAATTGCTGAGTAACCTCGGGGACGAGCTGTTTTTAATTTGGTTGAATGTAAATGGTTATATAGAGACATCATTATGTAAAGTGTTTCTAAAAAAGGAGGGACTCGGCAGAACTAAACTGAAATATAACCACTTGATATGCCTACAGACCACAGACATATACAGACATACACTGATACTCCCCTCACCCCCCCCCCCTTCACCCCTCCCACCCCCTCATTGTCTCAATGACTTCCTCCCCTCAAGAGGGGGAGCAAACCATCATACACATTAGTTTAGTTACTTGATTGAAAGTTACTTAAAAGATTTCT
>JAUMHH010190172.1:0-14193 GCA_032359455.1 Chlamys rubida
ATAATAAAAGTGGATGTAATAGAATGTAAATATAAGGTTTGAAATGCATCTTTTTAACATTTATGAGGGTATGCAACGCGCATCATGGAATATGTTTGAACGGAACTGTGTTGCATATCTCCTCATAAATGTTAAAAAGATGCATTTCAAACTTTAAATATTTCAACAACACAAAGGCATTAATCTATTTAGGATTGGAGCACCTCAACATCGAGTCATATTTGTTTACAACAGAGCGCAGGAATGGCGAATTTCAGCAAGCAGAGTTTCGTTGAAAGTATATCAGAATATTTGTATTAATTTTATACATACAATCTACATGCATTGGTGTATTTTTTACATATATCTGACTAGTTAAACAAATATATAAGTGAATGCTTTCTCTACCAATTCGTTGGCTAACCCCAAAATGGCGTCACTATTTGGTGAATGAAAGGTTATCAGAAAACTCTAGGTGTCGCAGCAAAAAGTATTTGCATACGAATAATAATATTAAATGAGATTCCATATAAAGATAAATCAAATTCCATTTAAGGAAATGGTGGTGCTAGTGTCGAACATGCGATTCTACGTTAAGCAAACCTTGTAGGATACTCAATCCTGCGTTACCTATAGCATGTGTCAAAAATTACAAAATGTATTCCCTTATTTTGACCCAACCCTCTGCCCCCTGCGGGACACCCGCATTTTATACAAAGTTCAGTTCCTTTGGTGCAATAATGTTTTAGAGCAAATATGGATAAAACCTGTTAATAACTACAGAAGAAGGATATTAAATACTTCTCTCTGTTTTTCCTATAGGGCCTTACCGCTTTGTTCCAATAACAGAAAAAACATTTTAATGATTTACCCTTATTTCCTCTATTGGTCACCGCATCTCTGCCCCAAGAGACAGACACCCCCTGTTTACATAAAACTAATTCCTCCTGGCTTCAGGATGCTTCCGACCAAAGAATGAAATCCATTAACTTCTAAAAAAAATATGTTTAACTATTTCAGAACAAGAAACCGCCAATGGCGATAGGGCCGGATTGCTACAGTACGTTTTCATGTAAACGGTTGAATGATTTTAGAGTTACTGTTTTTCTTATTACGGCAGATGACGGATATAGCGGAATAGCATTACCGAAAAATTGTGAATGTGTTTTGTTCATCAATAAGTTGCAAATATGCAATGTTAAATATTTATTTACAGTATATTTATAATGCAATCCATATAATCCGAAGCATCGCATATGATAAGTATTCTTAGATACATAAGCAATGCAAGTTTAGTTGATGTACAACAAGTAGTTACTTAGTAACTGACCTTAACCAATCTTCTTAACCTGGTCACTGAAGCGGAATATGTAGGTAATAACCAGAATCAGAAACATCGTATCCTTAGATACGTCAGCCATGAAAGTTTAGTTGATGTGAGATAGGTAATAACTTGGAAACTGAGCTTAACCATTCTTCTTAACTTTAGTGCAGACAGAAGGACATGTGTCCAGACGAGAATCGCCAATCTTCAAGCCCTGATTGCGTTGCAATCCGGCCAAAAAGGAAATTAAAGTCTTCCTGTAAACTGTGTCCTCTGCCCAGCCCCTCTGCCCCGAAGGGGCTACAACTACAGTTTATACAAACTTGAGGCCTCTTTGCCCATAAGGATGATCCACGCCAATTTTGGACCAGCCCCTTAATTTCTACAGAAGAATAAAATTGAGTCCCCATGAAGTTGGCTCCAGGATGAATTTTATGGGACTTTATTCTAACCAAGCCAAGCACAATTGAGTCCTCGAAACTTAACATACTCAAGAGCTTTGGAAAAAGAAAATTCTTTCCTATATAAGAAAGATTTTAAATGTTTAACCTCTATTCCCTCTTATATGTGGCCCTCTTTCCTATTGCACCTGTCCATCTGCCCACAGGGGGGGGCATACCCCCTATTTATAAGAAAAAAAATCCGCTTGGCTCAAGGATGCTCATGACCTAATTCCCACAGAAGAAAAATTATTTTAAAGATTTAACACTAATTTTCCTCTATCGGGCTCTCTAGGCATCCATTCTTCATACAAAAATAATCAATCTTGGCTCAAAGATGCTCCAGACAGAATTTAGTCAAATTCCACTAAGGCTTCTGGACTTGTAGCGTTTTTCTTTTAAAGAAAACTTGATTGACTACGGATGCTGCACCATGACACAATTAAAGGAGTCCCAAACCGTCAAAATTTAAAACCTTTGACAGAACTTTCACATAACCGTTTCTTCAATTCTCAATACGCCCAAGATATCATTGTATTTAATTGTGTTTTTAATTATGATAGTAATTTGTAATTTTCATAAATAAGTGATATTTGAATAGTCAGAATTTTTTTTGTTGGAAACGACAAAGTGAACGCTTAAACAAATGTAACGGCATTGGCAAATATATGGGCACAGATAATACATCTTTAGGAACAATATGAAATCTGTAATGATAAAACATGTTTTGGTTTTGATAAGCCAGAACAGACAATTTTGTTTGATTTTTAACAACTTTCTGAATGGACATGTAACAAGTTACCAGTTATATTCAGTGTTATATATAACTATATACCTGTAGCTTTTCCACCATGTTAATGAGATGTGTCTTGTACTCCTCTGCTGGCACATGTTGATGACTGTTGGCAGGTAAATTGGAATCATTGGCACCAAGGAAAATGGTAACCATGGCTACATCACGACTTGCAAATTCTTCAAATACTTTTGATATCATTTTTACACACCACCTCGCATTGTAACCAGAATATCCTCTATTGATGACGTCACACTTCCTGCAAAACAAAACAAAGCTTTACATTTTACAGTCTTGTTTTAAATATAATTTCTCTTCCAGAAATGAAACAATAAACAAGAGGCAAAGAGGCCTTATCCTGCTCACTTGGATACTTAAGCAACCATGGGAAAATGTTCTCATTAAAGTAATTTTGAAAATATTTCCACATATTGAGTGTCCTTGTAAAATACTGTTCCAGACTAAATGACTGAGATCACTTGGTTCTTACTGAAGAAGGAATTTAAAGACTCTTCTTTGGTAACCTCTATTGAACCCTGTCCTGCTGGACTCAGGAAAGCAACGCTGAGTCATATAGCTATAAGGATATTTCATACCAAATTTTGTCAAATAGGTCAAGGTCATTTCTTTGATTATACTCATTAATTGAAGAAGTTGTTTAACATGTTTACACACTTCATCCCTGTGACGTTAAAAGTACATCAATGTCATTTACTGGAGAAACGAATATATTACTCTATCCCAGTATGCTACTGGTCGAATATCATCTTAAAGTGTCTTCTGGTTATGCATAAGGAGTAGTTTTCTTTTACATATATGATGCCTGTGACCTAGGAACTATCTCAAGGTAATTTGCTTGTGGAAAGTTAATAGCATCACATCACAACATGCTACTGGCCAATTACCACCGCCATATGTGTCTTAGTTGTTCAGAAGAAGTCTTTAAAAGGTTTTTACTTATTTGACCCATGTGGCCTTCAAAGTATGTCAAGGTCATCCGGTTATAGAACCTTCATATCACTACATCCCAGGTAACTACTGGCAAATATCCTCAGCCTAGGGCTCTTGGTATCAAGAAGAAGTTTTTTTTTCAATATGTTACCCCTGTGACCTTTAAAGTAGGTCAAGGTCATTTATTTTGGAGACTCTTAATAGCACTTATCATTGCTCTGACCTCTTTGTTATTCAGAAGAAGTTGTTCTATAACATTTAACTCTTGAAGTCTCGAAAGAACGTCAAGGCCATTTTTTTAGGTAAGTTTATAGCAATTCATGCCAGGTATGTACTGACTATGTATCATTACTCTGAGTCCGCTGGTTATTCAGAAGAAGTCGTTTGGATGTTTTTACATATTTGACACTGTGACCCTGAAAGTAGGCCAAGGTTATTTATTTAAGGAAATGTTATCGCACTCTGTCCTAGGTACCTGCTGGCCAAAAAGTATGGCACTTGGTTCTCCAGATCATGAGAAGTCGTTCACTTCGTGCCAGGTGAGCAAAATACATACATTATGTCAAACTTGCCTAGTTTGTATGTCATCTCATTGCTTTTGTTGCATTGTTACGTTACATTGCGTTACTGATCTCTTATTCGGGGAAAGATACTAAATGTCACAGTAGCTTAAATAAGATTTTGTTTAAATCATTATACCTACCTTTGTAAAAGATCTGCTAGCATGCTTCCCCAGCATCCATCATTTGAGAAACTGAGCTAAAAGTACAATAAGATTTGCTTGTTATTACTTCAATATTAATTTAATTTAGTGGTTAAGAAACATTACTTGTACACTTGTTCATGTATCACTTACATATATGACTAAATTTCATAATTACACAAATGTGACATTCCACCTTATTAACCTGCATAATTATGTATATTTGGTGTGTGTCAGTGGAACATGAGGTCCAAGGGCCTCATCGGTCATCTGAGTTATATTATAGGTTGCCTAATTTTATTGATGATATCTGAAGTTGAAAATCATCATGTAAACAAAGTGAAATATATTACTTGTAGTGTCACCAAAGAAAAATAACTTTAAACTCCATATTGCCATATAGCCAATTTTCCTCTTTGGCTAACCCTTGGGGTAGGTCAGGACCTTACTTTCTGATATTATTTGTTTCAATTTAATCATAACTATTCCAATTAAATTTTAATAATTTCTTGCTAAGAAGAGACAAAAAAAACGAAAGGTGTCATTTCCTTAGATAAACTATAGAATATTTTACCACCTCCCTGAGGAAGAGCAAATGACCCAGGGGTAATGAAGTTTACAATTTAGTTAAAGCACCTACAAACCTTTCAGTCCAATAAGGGTATTGATTTGTAGTACATATAAGTCCGAAGACGAAGAGTTTTAAACTATGTTCCAGTCCTTTGGGTAAGGACGGTTCTTAACTTCTCATGTTATGTTATCTTGCCTTTTCATCACAATTATTCCCATGAAGTTTGAATAGTTTCCTACTGAAAAAATAAATAATATACCCAACAGTGTTATTTCCCAATGTAAACTATAGTAAACTTTACTGCCTCCCCAAGGGAGAACGAATGGCCCCGAGCTACACAAATTTACAATTTACATAAAGTCCCTGATGATCGTTCAATCCATGCAGGGAAATTGACTGTAGTAAATCTGAGTCTGGAGTAGAAGATTTTTGAAATATTTGGTAATTTTCCCTTGTTGGCCCCGCCCTGGCTCCTCGGGTTGGGTCAGAAATCCCAATTTTACACTTTGATACCCTCTTCCTCCAAAGATGACTCTCACCAAGTTTGAATGATCTTCTACTGACAGTGAACAAAATATACCCAACAGTGTTATTTCCTAATATAAACTACACTGTATAGAAAACTTTACGCCTCCCCAAGGGAGAACGGATGGCTCGGTGGTACTGAAATGTCAATTTTGATTAGTACATTTGATTCTGGAGAAGTAGATTATTAAATATTTGTTATTTTCCCCTTGTGGCTCCGCCCCGGCCCCTGAAAATGGGGCAGGAATCCCAATTTTACAATTTGAAACCCTCTTCCTCCAAGGATTATTCTGACTAAGTTTAGCCCATTCATTGGTTCTTAAGTAGAAGTCAAAAATGTTAAAAAAACAAGAGTACCGCGGGGCGGAACAATATACTTTCTTACATTGAAATACGATCTGCATCATTCTAAGAGTGGTTAGCTGACATGCTATAAAAAATGTTGGAGGAGATCTCCGGACAAAAAAATCAAATATTGAAATGAACAAAGGGCAATAACTTTTGCAAAAATCGTCCAATCGAAATTCTTTTAGGGGGAACACAACTTCATATCATGATTATAATGTATACCAAGTTTCAAAGAGATTCGTTGAAAAATGTAGGAGTAGATTGCTGTAGAAACAAAAAAATACGCAGGACGGACGGACGGACGGACGACGCCATACCATAATACTCCCGTCAAATTTGACGGGCGTATACAAATTACAGACGACGGACGACCCACGGCGACGGAAAAAGGGTAAGCGCAACTTATAAGCTCCAAACAAACTTTGGTATCAGAACAGGCCCAATAGGCGTGCACTGCTCACCTGTTATTAATCTGACACTTGTTACCTTTACAAGATATCCTAGAAGGATATTGGCGCCCACCTTGAAAGGATATTTATCCGATCTACAAAAGATGATCTTTTACCATTTTTTTGCATTTCATTTTCCCTGATGGTCACCTGTCAGCCATCGTGGTTTTTCTGTCAGTCATAAAATGTGATATGCTCAACTAGGAGCCATGGGAAACTTAATGTGAAATTTGAGAAAGTTCCCCATGTACTTTTGGTTTAAGTACCAAATGATGGAATGACGGACGGATGACGGACTACGTATGAAGAGTGATCTGAAATAGCATCTGATGATGGTTGGCTAAAAAGGAAGCTGCCAACCCGTCACCATGGCTCTAAGTACTTCAGAACATTTTGAAGTTTTGACAAAATTGACCCCAATTACCTTGCACATAGGGACATTTCGTTGAACAAATTATTTCATAGCAAATTACACATTTGACCCCTTTGACATTGAATACAGATCAAGGTCATTTTTATTCACAAATTGTGTTGGGCTCCATCCCAGGAGTCTACAAAGATAATATCATAAGCCTTTTCATTCTTCAGTAGAATTGGTTTGAAGATTTTGACATATTTGACCCCTTTGACTTTTAATACAGACCAAGGTCATTTTTAATCCAAATCTTTGTTGCACTCCATCCCTGCAAGCTTTCATCCAAAAAGAATTATTCTATGCCTTTCCATTCGTCATCGGAAGTAGTTTTTGACATTTTTGATCCCTGTGACCTTGAATACAAAGCAAGGTTATACTTATTTGCAAACTTCGTTGCGTTCCATCCCATGAAACTACCAGGCTTATATCATGATTCTACACATTTCCATTTTCCCCTGTTTCCTTGAATAAAAATCAAGTCCATTCCTATTTGCAAACTTTGTTGGGCACTACCCCAGGACGCCTCAAGGATATTATTATTCTAGACATTTCTATTCTTCAGAAAAAGTTGTTTCAAGTTTGTTGTACCCCAACCTTGAATACTGGTCAAGGTGAGTTTTACTTGCAAACTTTGCTTGGTTTTGTTTTTTCCTAAGACCTACCGGCCTAGCTTATATTATCACGCTAGGTCTTTCGATTCTTCTGAAGAATTTGTTTGAAATTTTCAACAAAGACCCCTGTGAACTTGCATATAGATCAACGTCATTTCCATTCGACTTCTTTGTTGAGCTCTACTCCAGGAAGCTACCAGGCTAACATAATAATTCCAGGCCTTTCCATTCTTCAGAAGAAGCCGATTGAAGATTTTTGACACAGTTTACCCTTCTGACCTTGAACATGAGTGAAGGTCATTTTTCTCACAAACTTTGTTTGGCTTTATCCCTCGAAGTTACCAATCTAATATTCGCGTATTAAGCACACACGTGTACGTAATCGTTAATTAGGTCTAGGTGTTGACACTTCGAGAACGACGATTTCTGTTGAAACCTGGCATGGACAGAGCAGATAATTTGTAATATAACGATTTTGTTTTGACACCAATACGTTTTAGAAAAAGATGCAATATTCTGTACAGATACATCTTCCAGCTTTTAATAAAATACACGATTCCATGTTCTTATCTGAGGGCCTGCAGATATGTGTTCAGTTAAAGGCAGTCACGCAAACAGATACCGACAAGGACCGTCGACAGCTGAACTTGGGAGACATAAAAGCACCTAACACTTGTGATTAAAGCTTTTTAAAGGAAAGTACTAATTCGCATTTGACTATTTGAGTACCTGAATATTTTTTTTTGAAACTCTTACTTGCATCATTGCCGAATCTATCCGCATTTATGCGTCATTCGAGTTCCTCTCGGTGAAAAGTATCACCCGATCTTGACTCTTTGCAGTACATAAAATCTACACCCCTTTCTTGATGATTAAAAGCGCGCACTAAACGCGAATGTTTTCACTGTGTCAACGTAATTTTCATTCGCAAACTTTGTTGGGCCTTTTCCAGGAAACCGACCAAATAACTTGACTCTAGGCCTCTCCGTTCTTTAGAAGAAGTTGTTTAGAAATAACGTTGACAAGATGCTGGACGTGCCATGGTGTAAGCTCATTTGCCCTTTAAATAGGTGAGCTAAAAATATTTAAGGGCATTAATTATGTATACAGGGGCATGTGCCACCGCATCTGCCAGAGATACGACACATTTAGCAAATTTGGTGAATACAACAGCAAGGAGGTATCCAAGGAGGCTCCAGAGAAACTTTGGTATACAAAACGAACACGGATCAAGATCCAACAAATACCAGTCATCCCAGATATTCCCAAGTACCATCTTAATGGTCAATGGTTCGTTGTGAGTTTAATACTTTCTCTTCTGTCCTCTTATCTGATTGATTGATCATTCATCAATCGACAAAAGGTAAATGCATCTTATGGAAATGTCACTTTTAAAGTAAGTTTTTAATTTGACCTGTTAACTAGCACATGGCTAGTAATTTTCTTCATTTCTATCGGTGACATTTTAATGACTATATATGAATATAAACACAACAATAGCTTTGCGTCACACACAAGAGGCAACTGGGGCCTTGATAGCTCACCTGGAATTCTCAAAATAGCTCACCTGGAAGGACAAAATACCTAGACGCTGTAATGACACTACGGAGATATCTTTATTTGTTTCTCCATGCCCACCAATTTAATATATGGTTAAAGGGTAAGGATTTCAACTCTTTTCAATACCAAAGGGTGAGGTTGGACCTCGTATCTTATCCTTGTAGCATGAAAGTGGTTATCTTTTCAAGGCCACTTATTGTACATTTGGCTTTATGGTGGTGATCTGAACTAGCTTTATGTAATGACCCAACACGTAAGCCCCCGGGGACGGAGCTTGATCCCTAATCTGGTATCATGAATGAAATGTCTCCCCAAGTCTGGAAATGGTTTATGGTTATAGGGAAAGGATGTGAAATGTTTCGATGTTATGACCTAGGGAGTAGGTCAAAGTCTTTTTATTTTGCAAACTTTGTCAGGCTCAATGCCAGAAACATTTAAGCCAATGTCAGTACTCTAGGCATTTCAGTTCTTCAGAAGATGTTTGAAGCTTTCGACATGTTAGACCCATGAGATCTTGAAAGTAGGTCAAGCTCATTTTTCTTTGCACATTTTTTTTGGCTCAAATGCAGGAAGCTACAGGTATCGGCCAAATATCTTCATTCTAGGCATTTTCAGTTCTATAGATTAAGTTGTTTACAGTTTTTGATATATTTGAACTTGTGATATTGAAATAGGCCAAGGTCAATTTTGTTTAAAATAATTTGTTGGGTGCACTCCGAGGAAGCTACCAGCCAAATAACATGAATCTAAGCATATCTGTTCCTCAGAAGAAGTCGTTTGAAGTTTTTGACATAATTGACCTTTGCTATCTTGAATGTATGTCAAGGCCATTTTTGTTCTTAAGCTTTGTTGGGTGTAGTCATGGGAAGCAACCAGCTAAATCTCATGATACTAGGCCATTGCATTCCTCAGAAAAAAGTTGTTGGAAGTTTTTGACATATTTGACCCATACGACCTTCAAAATAGGTCAAGGTCATTTTCATTCACATAGTTTGTTTGGCTTAATGTTAGAAAGCTACTAAAAGTTCAGAAGAAATAGTTTTAAGTTTTTGACAAAGTTGACTTATGTGACCAAGGTCATATTTGTTTTCATAATAGTTTAATTTTATTTAATTTTTACTAAGACGTTTTATATAATATAAACAGAGAAAAACGTTAAAAATGTTATTTTTCTTACACATTTTGTATTTTATCTTTATAATTTATTTTTTATATTTTTCAAAATGTTTCAAACAAATAAAAAAAAAATCGTTATTTTAACGACAAAGTTCACCTTTTTCATCAAATGTTCACGCTAAAACGGCTAAACGAACCGATACACGTGTATGGTGTTGTTTTGGTGTTTCAGAGTCATCTATTTGATGTTTTTTGCTTGAATTATTCTAATTTTCAAAGAAAATGTATTTTTGTTTTCCAACAAATTATTAAAAACTTTTCTTTTATTACTTTATCGATATTTTAACGTAAAAAGAAGACATATTTCATCAAATTTGCATGCTAAAACAGCTAAACGAGCCAATTTGTGTGTATGGTGTTATTTGGAGTTTAGTGTCACATGTTTACTTTAGTGTCATCCTGTTTGGCATGCCTGGTCTATCTCGTTTCCAATCGCGTGTAATGTGTATTTTATGAACCTTTGTGTACAATTCCTTTGCGGTTCTTCAGAGGAAAACCAAATTTGTTTCATGGTGGTGAAATTGATGATTTTTGAGTTGGTGAAGTTGAGAGTGAATCCTCTAACTTTACATAATATTTCTTTACCCTTATTGGTTCTCTAGGCATACTTTGTTGAACCCAAACCAATATATTCAACAATGTATTCCATCAGTTTCTAATTCACTAATCTCCTAGATAATTACCCAATGTAATTCGTTGAGGTTGATTTCTTTTTCTCAAATACATCATGCTGTCTGTATCTGTATTTAAACATGTGTTTTCAAACGATCTATTTGTTCATACAAATGTAATCTCGCAAGAGACGTAGGCAAATGTTGCAATTTAGATATTTATGAAATTACCTTCTCTCAAATAGGGTTATTTGACCAAGTATTGTATGTAAATCAGGTTGTTATTGATGACATGACAATCTACAATATCTAGAGTGCTATTGGATAAGAACGTAAAAACTGTATGTAACTCATAACTAGTTAAGAAGGTGCTTTGTAGGAATTGTTTTCTTTGGGCAATTTTTGTCCCAGAAAGAATTCAATTCAATTTGGATAAAGATCTCAAACCCGGATTACTAGCGATGTTAGTCGAAATAATATTAGCATCATTTTGTTTTTGTTTAAATAATGTATTGACATATTCTGTGAACAGAGTATTTGACGTTTCTTCGAAATGATACACTTCATAAACGTGAATGGTTTGATATTTTTTCTCTAGAACTTTAGAGTACTTCAGGTATGCACCAAGAGCCAGTCATAGTCCTTTCTTCGTTGGAACACCAACACGGATCCTTAGATTGTGTTTCAGTACAAGTTGTACATCAATTGAATTTTAGTTTTTCATCTACATGTGTGGGTAACACTGCAAATTTAAGTTTCTTGGTGGCAGTATTTTCAGTTTTACTATGCCAAACTATTCGTGCAACGGCTTGAAATCCTTGGTTATGATAGTGGGATGTTCACACAAGGGTAGAGTGAGGTGACATCTACGTATTTTATTTCTTCACCTTCTATAATTTTGTGATGCAATTTTAGGGCATTGGTTCTACCTCCATAGAAGGAAACTCTATGATCTAATCGAGAAACAGAATCTGAACGATTTGGGGAAGGGCGCAGAATTTGCAAAAGTATGTATACAAGGTAATGGAAATTATGTGCCCTTCCCTACAGTAACAATGATCAACATAATTGTTAATATCATTGTAAAATTTGTTTTAGATCTGAATGTGTACAACTTCAAACAGTTGTCAGTGAAACATGTAACAAGACGTGTAGAAGTGAGGAATGATACCTTAAACATGTAGATTATCAAGGCCAAGGCCAAGAAACAACAATCAAATGTGTTGATTGTCATTAAACTGATGATAAATCAAACAATCAAATTCATACATGCCACACTTATATGCATAAGCAATATAAGCATAATGTTGAATATGGTAATCGATGTTATTTGAGATCTCAATTATCTTATGACAGAGTAACCAATTTCATTTTTTTGACATTGAAACGGTTCAAAAACAGATATATGATTGTGACCAAAGAGATCGCAAACCTTACCCATGTTTAGAATGTGTCGATGGAACCAATCCTTACTGTATTCGATGCAATACATGTGCCAGTTGTAATCAACAAATCTGTGGCAAAGAAAGTCACGAAGCAAATCTCGTCATCAATAACAACCTGATTTACATAATATCCTCATATGCGAGTCGAAATCGCGGCACCTATTGACACATATCATGGAACATGCATTTGGAAAAATGTCTATAAATCCCATGAAGTGTTTCCTTGTGGATATAGCTGGTATGTATATGTATAAAATACAATTCATCGAAATATATCATATTTTAACAATAATTCAATATGTAAACATATACTTTAAGCAATATGCTGCATTTTTCTATTGGTTTTAATAGATCAGTATATCATTCTTGTTTACGTTAATCACGGTCAATTAATCATTATAGTGCATATAGGGGGGACCATATTTTTCATCCAGATTAATTTAAATTTTCCTTGATTGTGAAAGTTCTTTTGAAATTGAAGTGCATATCATAGTATAGTTTGCAGGCTGATATATGGTAATGTTACTACTGTTTGATACATTACTAACACCATTCTTGTTGTTTAGACTGCAGAATATTAAGGTAACAACAGTTTTAATATTTTGTATGTTTCAGATACAAAAATCTGAAACTCCTTTCTTACTTAAAAGGAGATGGCCGTGGAGAGCCCGAATGTCTTGTGCAACAGCGACTAAATACACACTCATTCCTGTCACTTTAATATTATTAAATCGTGTTAAGCTCCTCCCATCGCACTTAAGCCACGCCTCGTGTCTATACAGGCGATTAGAACATGACATTTGGTTTAAACTCTCTACCTATCGGTCTCGAGTTCAAACCCAAATTTCATGTTCTAATCGCCAGTATAGCCACTCAAAACAACGTTACGGGAGAAGTCAATTGATAAGTTGGAAAAACTAATCCCTTTGTCAATATGTTGTCAATAAAATATGTTTAAACTATAAACAACGTACTATCCCCTAAATATAAAACATTTTACTTATTTGTGACAGGATGATTCTAAAATATATTAACAGGAAAACTATGTGTGCTAGACATGGATGCCCCTGCCAGCCATGTTCCTTATGCCTATCAACTCTGTTGTCCAGAAGCCTCAAACAACAAACTCACTCAAGGTATTTGTATCCTTGGTAGGGTTGTAGAGGGTCTGCCAGATGAACCAGTTACAAAATGCAATATATAGTTTACTCCATAGGAAACCCTGTGTTTACCTAGGCTAGACATACCAATTATTAATTGAGGTCCAGGTAAACTCTTTAATATCCCAAAAATAGTGCATGGTATGAGCTTAGAATGTTCTTTTTTGCACTCGCTAGTAAAAAGATGGCAACAGTGCAATCTAAAAACTCGGACATATCTTAAAAAGGGGCCAGAAGGCTTATTAAAGGGGTCGTCTTAGCGCTGTAGGACTCGCTTTGACAGGTGGAATTTGCAAAACATTATGTCTTTTAAAGAATACACATTTGAATCGTATTTGAGAAGCCCATATTAGGTGCAAGGAACAAGGAACAACAGAATGTGTTGTCAACTAAATTATGTTTCTCAACCATAATGTCAACATGTATGATTTGATGTAGCAATATTTCGTTACAGGATCCGTTTGATTCTAACCGTTGTAATTAAATATTTGAATTCACATGATTTGGGTGTGGAGAATTCTACTTACGTGAGTAAACTATCATGCTTATCAGTATTTAAGCCATGAAAATACATGTTGCACATCATTTTGGTAAAAATAAACTGAGTTTGATTATGAAGAAAATGATTTGCAAGATATTTGGTCAGAAGATTTTTCAAGTACTGGTATGCAGTTACTAAATTTGACCAGTTAGACAACCCTAGGTCTTAGTAGGTCAGTAAAATAATGACAAATATTTCCTTGTTATAGTCACCTTGACTTTGTACCTATAACCATGAAATGCAAACTCGTTCAACAAATTTGTGCACTGAATAGTTGTTACACATGATGCATTGACGTCTGTGTGTTGTTACACATGGACATTTGTGTGTTGTTACACATGGACGTCTGTGTGTTGTGACACATGGACATCTGTGTGTTGTGACACATGATGCATGGACGTCTGTGTGTTGTTACACATGGACATTTGTGTGTTGTTACACATGGACATCGGTGTGTTGTGACACATGGACATCTGTGTGTTGTTACACATGGACATCTGTGTGTTGTGACACATGGACGTCTGTGTGTTGTGACACATGATGCATGGACGTCTGTGTGTTGTGACACACGATGCATGGACATCTGTGTGT
>JAUMHH010190183.1:0-14192 GCA_032359455.1 Chlamys rubida
AGGGGAGGCCGTCCTTAAATGACCTTAGCTGTTAATAGGACGTTAAACAAAATCAAACAAACAAACAAACAAACAAGCAAACAAACAAACCAAACCCTACAGAAAGCCCCAGGTGAAACACTACGAAACAAAGTACCACAAATGGTGCCAAATATTATATACACAATATACCCAGCTGACTGTTGCATAATAATTCCTCTAAACAGAATATATTTCATTTCATATTTTACTATTATGTGTTTTCCTGTCAAACAATCATAACTATGATCCGTTACTGAGTTGTAGCAAGGTTTTTGTCTTCAATGTTTAAGTCCTGGACCTCCATCAGAAAAGCCAAAGGAGGCAGAGTGGGCTGATGAGCCGTCCGATGTCGTCCATTTGACTGATGCTGGCTTTGATGAATTCTTAAAGACACACCCATCTGTACTGGTCATGTTCTACGCTCCATGTATGTTTAATATGATCTAGTATATGTTTTCCATTGAACATCCTTCAATACAATAGGTAAAGATGATCATGACAAGGTTTTGCTGGGTTTACCGGCTTAAATCAAAATTACATTAACTAGTTTCAACACATTAGATGTGTTGTCATCAGAACAGCACGACATTGTCATGGTCATCTGTTCCTATTGATAACTCTACTACTACGGCTGGACTCGTGTATTCCTTGTGGAATCAGTCTGATGGGTAACACAGAACTTCGCTGAACTCTTTGCAGTTTGCACGGACCTTGGATCTCCCATTCCCCGTATTTATCCTTCAATTCAGTAAATCCTTCTTTACTATTACCCAGATGAGTCAAATATCCTTCCTGACATCAACAGATTGTTTTGGTGCATTAGTCAACTTCAGTGTTTTATGTGTAACACCTGACCATAATTTGACCGACATGAGATGCTGCCGACGTGTCTCCACTTGTGATGAAGTTGTGATTTCTTGATATTAATTGTAGTTCATTTATTTCAGGGTGTGGCCATTGTAAACAAATGAAACCAGATTATGCTAAGGCTGCTGAAAAGCTGAAAGAGGAAAATGTACGTGTTTGCTCTAAAAATGTCTAAAACGTTCTAAGCTGAGTATATCATTTAATACTTTTGCTACCTTGAAATGCGTTAGATTTAAAAAAACCAATTTAATTGTAACAGTTTCTTCTCATTGAAAAACCCAGTCTGCTGCCATGAGGTCTAAGTGTTGGGCAGCGTTGTAACATTTATGTGCTTGTATGTATTGTTCTATTCTGTAAAATTAAGGTATATTTGTATATAAAAATAGCTTTTCTAGTAATACAGAGTTATTGGTATTGTGTAACTTAATTTACCAGATTGAAGGCATCATAGCTGCAGTGGATGCTACGAAGGAGAAAACAGTTGGAGAGCGATTTGAAGTTAAAGGATTTCCAACAGGTAAGGCCACTCAAGTGACTGTTTTAGGTGACTTCCTGTCTTATGTCACCCCTTGATTTCTCATGACCTTTTTTTCCTCCATAATTTAGTTTTATGATGCGACTATAACCCGATCAGTGACCATAATTTCCAACCCGAAGATTTCATGTTAAGCGACCACATTTGACAAAATGCATGTAGCAACCCTAGGCCTGTTTGAAGAAATCTACCGCCTGATGGTTTTTGACATAATATAAAAGATTCTCTGTCTGACCAAATTCAGTTTACAAGTTGAAAAAGTCTTATCAGTTGCATGTTTCTAGCATAATCAATTTTACATGTCATAGATCTTTTGATGTCATGACAATAATTCATCAATATCGTTTACTGTCAATATTGACCACATAGCATTGAGTATGGATGGTTCCTTACGGTGGTAAAGTACATATTTATTGATTATGATAAATTTTCACCCATGATTAGTCTGTTGTTAAGACATAATGATAGTACATGTACTGAGCTAATTTTCTGCAATATCCATACAGGCAATGCTCATTACAAGGGCTTATCAATATGAGAATAAAATTAATTTCCTTCTATTTTCTTTCTTTCATTCATCTGCTGTGTTTCGTTTCCACATGAAGTGAAATATTTCAGGTGAGTACATTATATTTTATCATAAAAGTAAATACCTATTCATTTTATTACCATAAATACTTAATAATTACCACAAAAATCTAATACATTTTCAGTCCAAGACCACTCATTATAATATTCAATTATGAAGTACGTACTAAAATTTGACAACATTAGGATCGAAGAGCCACTACTTTTGTGAATGTTTTGTAGTTATTTGTGAAATTACAATCTATTTTGTTGCATTTCTATTTTAGGGACGGTGAATTTGTATTTGATGTTAATGAAAGAACAGAAGAAAAAATAGTAGAATTTATGAAAGAGTAAGTATCATTCCAACATAACTATCAATATCTATTAGTATTTGTATCCATTATAAGCCTCTAAATAAACCTTTCAGCTCAAAATGTTAAGACAAATATGACACCAAGAGCTATTGCACTGGGAAAATTTCCATTCAGAAGCCATTTTAAAATTTGATTAAAATATTGAGGACAAAGTTGCTTTAATATTAGACAATGGGAAAGGAAATGATTACGACAAGCCTATAATTTTGTGTACTTTATGTGTGTTTCAGTCCCAAGTTGCCCCAATCGCCTATAATTACGACAAGCCTATAATTTTGTGTACTGTATGTGTGTTTCAGTCCCAAGTTGCCCCAACCGCCTATAATTACGACAAGCCTATAATTACGACAAACCTATAATTATGACAAGCCTATAATTATGACAAGCCTATAATTACGACAAACCTATAATTATGACAAGCCTATAATTACGACAAGCCTATAATTACGACAAACCTATAATTACGACAAGCCTATAATTATGACAAGCCTATCATTTTGTGTACTTTTACGTGTTTCAGTCCCAAGGAGCCCCCACCTCCTCCACCTCCAGAGCCAAAATGGGACGAGGTTGAGAGTGAAGTAGCTCACCTCACTGATGAAAATTTCAAGTCTACACTTAAGAAGAAGAAGCACGGTCTTGTGATGTTTTATGCACCATGTACGTTGCCTGTTTAGTCGATTGTTTGTTATGTTTAAGACCTGTGGTGGGATCAAAGTAGGTTCTATAAGTAGGTTGGTGTATAAACTGTTACACTTTTGATTTTGATTGATTTAAAACTTTCATCCTGATCAGTAACTGTAGAATTAGTATCCACTGGTAAAACATGCTGTGTAAGGTATCTCCCGGTCAAACATTGCTCTGATATTTAAGACAAATTATTTTGAACCTATATGCAAAAAAATTTACAGGCCTACAAAGATTAATCCACCATTTGTCAGACCACCCAAAATGAGATTTCAGAGGCATTCGCTTAATATTCAATTGCTACCTTTTTCCAGGGTGTGGACATTGTAAAAAAGCTAAGCCAGAATTCATGCAGGCAGCTGCCAAGCTTCAAGAGGATTCCAAGGTGAGACTGATATTGTCATTTTTATACGCCCGTCAAATTTGACAGAAGTATTAAGGTATGGGGTTGTCCGTCCGTCCGGCGTAAACTTTCGATTGTCCGGCAATCTCCTCCTACATTTTTCGACCGATCTCTTTGAAACTTGGTATACATTATAATCATGATATGAAGTTGTGTCTCCCTTAAAAGAATTTTGATTCGACAATTTTTTCAAAAGTTATTGCCCTTTGTTCATTTCAGTATTTGATTTTTTGTCCGGAGATCTCCTACATTTTTTGACAGATTTCTTGAAACTTAGTAGACTAAATAATCATGATATGTTGTTGTGTTTCCTTGAAAAGAATTTCGATTCAACAATTTTTGCAAAAGTTCTTACCTTTGTTCATTTCAGTATTTGATTTTTTTGTGCGGAGATTTTCTCCTACATTTTTTATAGCATGTCAGCTAACCACTCTTAGAATGATGCAGATCTTATTTCAATGTATGAAAGTATATAACACTATATGGCATTCGACGGGCGTATATTGTTCCACCCCGCGGTACTCTTGTTACCCTTTGTATTGAGGATAAATTGATCATGATGAGTGAAGAATTTATTTCTTTGTAAAAAAACATAATTAAAAGAATACAAAAATACAAATTGGAACTTAACAGCAAGCTTAAGGTGTGAATATGTTCGGATGAAAATTTCATGGTATATATATACATAAAATAATTATCATATAACAATTTAAATCTTTCCATTAATGAGATCAAGCTTGGAATTAAGGCATATGGATGAAAGTTATTTCTGTACAAATGAGCATGCACTTGAGCAGTTAGATAATATTTAGGAATATGCCTGTCATCCATTTAATACCTTTCCTAAGACTTAGTCTCCCTTCAGCCTTTTTGAAGATTAATTAACATGGTATACTTCTTGTGAAATAGAAGACTTTGATCTTTATGAAGCCATTAAGAATCAATAATGCACAGATCAACTTGACTTGTCCTTAAAAGGAGTGGAATGTGACACGCTTGACATACGAAGCAGAGGTGGAGCCAATCTGGGAGGAAAGGGACTTGGGTGTTGAGGAATTGTGTCGGGAAAAGGGGATACAACTCATCTCTAGGATATCTCATACCCTGTGGAATCCCTCCGAGTAAGTATCAGGGTCATTTCCACAAACAGCTAACATCCTGTGAATCTCTCCAGTATATCAATTGTACTTTCTAAAACAATCCACACAATGTAGATTCCTCAAAGTCAGTATCACTATCCTTCACATCCTGTGACTGTGTGCCCATCAGAGTAAGTATCGATATCAGTTTTACAGACAGGTGACTTACTTACTTACTAGTCCTTATTATGCCCAGAGGCACATAGGGCAAGGACTAGTTACTAGTCCTTGTTTCCGTAATCAGATACTGTTTTATGAGAAGGGGAGATTAGCCCCTAGCTCAACCTCCAGCCTGGTGGACCAGGGTTATTTGCTTATGGTTTTCCTTCCATTAGATGGATGCCTTCCAAGGCTTACGAGTCCGCTCTACCCGTTGATTTTGACTTTAGAGTTTTCAGACAGGTTACAACCTGTGTATAATAGTTTACATGTAGGACCTCATACTGTACACTGTAGTGTGATGACACTCTATATTTCAGTATCATAGACAATAATGGAGGCACTCCACCAGTCACCTACAACCACTTTGAGCTGACCACCTCCTTGCTTGGTTCCCCTGACCGTCCTGTCCCTGTTCCTAAACTGAGCAAGGTCAATATGCCGGTGTCGGATAACTTCGACAAGAAGTTTGCTCTACCCAGCGTCAAAGAACTAGGTTTGTGCTACAGATGGTTGACTAACTTATAAATGTATGATAGTTTATTGATCAAAATTTGTGACAGTTGAAAAATGATAACATGTCTAAATCAGAGTAACTATTTACTTATATTAAAAACAATGAACATTTCATATAAATGTATACATTAAATATATATATGTATGGATTGTGTGTTATTTTATTTGACCAGGATATGAACCTGAGTGTAAGGAGCAGACTGAGCGCATCAACAACTGGCTGGGGGGAGAGACTAAGGCCCTGCAGCTGCTGGAGGAACGACTCAAGAATGAGAGGGAGGTACTGTATTAGCGTTTAAATAATTTTCAGCAACTGAAATTATTATGAGTCAATACTGGTGAGTTAGATTTTCAGTCAGCCAGTGATATTATTTATGTAAGCAGAGAATGCTTTTTGTATTGGGAAAGGTCTTTTCTTTCCCCAGCTGAATATGGTGAAAGGTTCATTTAGAATTTGGATTTCACTTGTGACCTGGTGGGAATATTGCTTTGACAACAGGGCATTATTCTTATGAAAAATGTAATTTGCATACATGTAAGTGGTTATTGTAATCTTTCAGCCTATTACTGATGGCATCATGCTGCCCAATCAGTTTGTACCGGATCTTGTCGGTCCCCCGACCAGTATGAGTCCCCATCTACGGTTTGGCTGTGTGTCTGTCCGGACTTTCTACTGGGGTATACATGACCTCTACAAGGAGGTAAGCACACACTATGTCTAGAATATATCACGATATATTGTGATGTAGGCAGAAAATATTGCAAAATGTATCACAATATCTTGTCACAGGGATTTTTTTTTCAAGAAATGTTGCTTCATTCCAGGAGGTTTTGTCAGACACTGTCAGACTGATTCAAAACAAATGGATCATACAGTATTAAGATTATCAATATACTGATTATCGATTATGAAATTTCAACTGATTCCCACCACTAGAAATAGTCTGTTCTTAATGTTAATGGCTTATTTCTTAGACTGTGAAGTCTGTTACAAAGGTTTAACATCTTTATGATAAAATATTAAGGTAAATTGTTGAAAGATTTTGCAATACACCTGGTCATTGTAATGTACTAGGTTTTCAATATACCTGGTATTGTGATAGCAGTAAGTACATCATTACCTGAAGTTATTGACAATTAAATATTTTCACATTTAAGACGGGACCATAAAACTTTAACTTGGTATGTACATTAGTTATACTCAGGCAATGTGCACAGTACCAAATTCAGGGCCCACAACCCCTTAATTAGTTATTGCACTTTCCTAGAATGTCGTGTCAGGAGCATAACTTTGCCTGCAGTTAAGCTAGGATCATGAATCTTGGTGTGTACATCAGTCACACTAAGGTGAGGTGCACCGTACCGTATTCTGGGTCTGCAGCCCCTTAATAATAGAGTTATTGCCCTTTGCTGAAATATCAGACACATATACATGTATGTATGATAAAACATTGTTTTTCTTCTTCCAAACTCCCAATTTCAACATAGTTTTACCAATATGTGTCATAAATCTAACCAAATGCAAAATTTAAAAACAGGAAAGCCTCCAATAAAGTTGTTTTTGGGGAACACATCAGTTCCACTGATACTCTTGTTTAATGCCTGGGCGCGTAACATGTGACTTTGTCAACGTCTATCTGTATGTTACACTTTTAGGTGTCATGACTTTAAAGTCTCAATGATCCATCACTTATTAACAGATTTTTAAAAAGACTTAAGATAAAGGTCAGCCAAATGAGATGGTATTTCTGGGTTCAAAGGCCAAGGTCACTATAACTATTCAACTAATTCATTGACATCACTCTAGCAACTTCATTTCTGAACAGATTCCAAGGTCAAGGCCGTGGTCACAATTACTATTTATTGTAATTTTTTAGGCAGTGACTCTAATTTCCAGAGAAGAGTGGGAAGCATTCATGTCTTTAATTTATTAATTTAATTTATTTGGATAAAAATGTGTAATACTATGGTTATCTAGATAAAAGTCAGGGTCAGGAAACTTGATAAAGTGCTCATTACTATGGTAACCCATGTTCCAAGGTCCTGAGCCGAAAGTGAAGGTCACTGTTATTGTATAAATAGAAAAGTCTCTTCTGCATGAATTGTAGCAGGGTATTAGTCCCCAAAAGACAGTCCAATGGAAGACAGAGCACTAGAATGATGGTTCAAGTGTTTTGATACAAAATGTCACATGTATAGACTACACTATAATTACCTATATTGTTTAGCCGGAAAAATTCTTACAAATTCATCAAGTGAAGTAAAATAACATGAAGAACACACTCACAAAAATTAACAGAGTTATAGTAGGTTCCAATATCACAATTGGGAGATACTATTACTGTTGAAATCAGATCCATAACCAATCTTTTAAAGTTATTGCCCTCGATATAATACCAATATTGGTGTATTGTGACACTTTTCTAAGGCTGTGTCAGATTAAATCTGACATTTGGATAGAAGAGAAATATTCTTTCAAAAAAAGCAATTTGGCTCCACAGACGAAAACATATTATTTTTCAATAAAATGTCATTTTGTGTAAATTTTATATTATTTTTGCATTAATGTGTGGTGTATCTCCAAGCTTATTAAAGAGTGAATCCTTCAGTTGACACACAATATGATAGTAAATCTAATGAAATGTCAGAAATCCCAAGTCGGAATTTGTCACTTCAGAAATGTGTATTTGCCCCGGGGCACCTGAGGAGATCAGTTTGTGACAGGCAGGTGTTGGGTACAGAAACTCTAGGGTTAAAAGTCCACCGGGAACCGTCGGACGAATCCAGATTGATACTCAAGTCGCGGAATAGCTGTAATGTATATCAATCGCCTACACTTTCTAGCTTTATTCGGAGCGTTTACCAGAAACGGGAGATGTTGTACTATTGCGCCTGTTGTGTTTTCCTAATGACAGGGAGTAGAAGGATTATCTAGTCAGCGTGTCACAGTTCTACTGGGATGATATGTTTAGGTATGAGTGGCAACAGCCCGGCTATCATCACGGTCTCTTCGGAGGATGCTGTGGCCCAATTACAGGGTAATATTTTCTTCAGGGTTAGGAGTCGTGATATTTTCCTAGTGTAGTACTTTCATTGAGATAAGATGACTTAACATCTTTCTTAATAGGAGGAATTATTATTGGGGTTATAAATGATAAAATTTCATTAAGAGGGTAAATGTTTCTAAAAATCCTGGCCATGTAGTTATGTTTTGCGCCCATGAAAGATGTTTAATTATTTACATCTCTTTACTTATGTTGACATTCAAACTCTTGTATGCTTACTGTTTTTTGGCTATCCTCTGTCTAGCAGGTTTTTTTTCAGACTTTTTAATCTTTCAAAATAGCATTTTGTTATATTGGTTTGATACAGGAATGAAGTTTTGATCCAAGGCCAGGTATATTTTTGAAGTGTTTGAAGGTTGTACCTTTTGAAGTTTCGTATAACTATTTGAATATATATGGATTAAACCTAATAGAGGTAGAATATAGCTATGTAAAGATACAGTAAAACATTATAGTGCCTCCTTTTGTGCAGGATAACTGGCATTATAAAGAGAGGTGGCAATATAACAAGGGAAGATGTAACCTTGAAATGTACTGGCGGTAGTGAAGGTGGCTAATTAAACGAGGGCCATTATAGCGAGATGCTACTGTATTTCATCTTCCTAAATTTCTTGTATTAAGACAATTTAAAAAAATTACTTGTGTTTCGCTATCATCCTCAGAAAAAAACAGGGTAGGTAGGTAGGTAATTGTTTTTTCTTTTTGAAAATATTTTTATTAGGCTTATAAAGAGCAGGAGTTCTGACTTTAACAGTGCATATCACTAAACGCCGATAAAAACTTTAGGGTAGGCACAACAATCTAGGGTCGGTAGGGACATCTTTAGGCCAAATAAAAACAATATTGTGCAATGATTTCATATAAACATCTATACATTGGTTTTTTTGTAAACATTTGTGTCAGTTTTCTATAAGCAGTGATATGAAAAACATTTATGAATCATGTAATGATCTTATATAAACAGATATATAAACATCTGTATAAAGATGGAGCTTCAGAACTCAACCTTAAGACAAATACTATCTTTTTGAAAATTTTCATCTGAACCTTTAATATATACATCTAATATAGTTAAGGTCTTATAAGTATTAACGACAGTATGATCCAATATTGGCACTGGATCCGAACAAACAAATGTTGGTTGGATACATATTACCTAAATAGATATATGGGCAACAAAGTAATAACGACAGTGCAGACAAAGAGATTTGTCAAAAATTTAATATATTTGTCATCTAATATAGATATATGTATATACTGTAACATGATTTTTTGTCTACCAATGATTCTCTTGATGCTATTTTTAGAAGTCTATCTTTAGCTATTTGAGGATTCTTGACTCCTGTTCCTTAATGCAGTACTGGATTATTCCTGGTATGTTTAAATTAATTCTGTATGAAGTTTTGATTGGACATCTTACGTTACACAATACGAGCTTCATACTCCGGGCTCTTTATTTGAAGTCTAACGTGATGTTGGAAATTCTTTTAAGGTTTATGTGCTTAATGTCTCTTTGTGAGCTATGCGATAGAAATCTAACTCTATGTGATGTTTTGATTTAAGATCCTTTTATGCTCCGAGACATGATGTCTGTCAGATAGCTACACTTTAACACATGAAATAGTAGGTTTTTATCCTAAGGAAGACGGTAACACTGTGACTTATTTAAATGAAAGAAGGGACTGAAAATCTAACTGGCAATTCATTTCCTACGGTTTTAAATGATTTTCTTGTCAGCATGTGTTCTCAAGTCACCAAGGGTTATCATTGATATATTTGCTGCTGTTCAATAAAGTAACGGAAATGAAAATTTGCTGTAGATGTTAGTTTTGATGTTGAAGTGACCCTTTGAATCAAGTTTGATTTTAGGATCTGGAAATCAAAGTGAACTTTTAACTTTTGATTTCAAATGCTGGACATTCAATTTCAGGTGACCTTTATTTTGGTTCAGGCTCTAGATGCCCAAATGTGATTCTTTTAGGTTTGCCCTTTTTTAGATTGCAGACATCCAAATGGCTCTTTGACCTTTGTTTATTTTCAGGTTATGGACAACCAATAGACCTTTGGATCTTCGTCTGATTTTAGGTTATAGATGTCAAAGTCAGCATTTCTTCTGTGGCAGATTTCATGTTATTGACATCAAAGTTCAAGTTTATGTTATTGACACCCAAGTTCAAGTGGTAATTTGTTTAATTTTATGTTCTAAACATCAAAACAAGCTTTCACTTTATGTTATACGTATCTCAATGACACCTTAACCGTAGCGTTATATTTAAATGATACTTTGGTCACTATACCTTTGTCTACTTACAGCTTCAAGACATCAAAGTGCCTTTTGACCTTTGCTTCTTGTTCTTCATATCTAAATGACACGTTGACCTTGGCTTAGAGTTCTGCATGTCTAAATCAGTTTGGCCTTTAAGCCTCATTCTTCTTTCAGGTTGTAGACGTCCAAATGACTTTGTGACCTATGTTTTGGATATACATCCCCTTATCACCTTTCACCTTTATTTTGTTTCAGGTTGTAGACGTCCAAGTGACCTTTGACCTTTGCTTCGGATGTAAATCCACATAACACTTTGACCCTAATTTTGTTTCAGGTTCTAAACATCCAAGTGACCTTTTGAACTGTGTTCAGGTTATATATCTACATAACACCTTTGACCTTTATTTTGTTTCAGGTTCTAAACATCCAAGTGACCTTTGACCTTTGTTCAGGTTATATATCTTACATAACACCTTTGACTTTTATTTTGTTTCAGGTTCTAAACATCCAAGTGACCTTTGACCTTTGTTCAGGTTATATATCCACATAACACTTTGACCTGAACTTTGTTTCAGGTTCTAGACATCCAAGTGACCTTTTGACCCTTCCTTGGGATGTATATCTATGTAATACCTTTGACCTTTATTTTGTTTCAGGTTCTAGACGTCCAAGTGACCCATTGACATTTGTTCAGGATGACAATTTTTCCCAACTTCAGCCTTTGACCATCTCTAATGGACTGTCCAAGTCTGAGGGACGACTACCCCCTCTCAGCCCGGGCTACCTCACACCCTGTCCCTATGACAGATTTCAACCCCCTAAAAGTCCAGGTTTACTTAGCACAAACTCAGCCTGGAGCGAACTTGCCAAACTACATTCCCGACGATCATCCTATGGGGACTATACAGATGACAGGTAGGTCTGGAGCACATGTGGACATCTAAACTACAAATTACATTTTTATGTTCTTGAAATGTACAAAGCCTGATGTTAAAAGCATTTTTTATCAATCCTTATCAAGTGATGTAGATATGTGAGTCTACTTGGTGACTTGAGTTACAGGTGTGTTTAGTCTAGGCCTGATGGTGTAGGTTAACTCGTTCACTCCTGCATCTTTAAAATGGACTTGCCCAGTCCTTGATGTGGTAAAGTTCAAATGTGACTTTAGGCGTAAATGGGTTAAGTTAGCCTTGCAAACCTGATATTGTAAATACATATAGCCCACCAAACCTGATGATGTAGGTAGATTTAGCCAAGCAAGCCTTGGGTTGTAGGTGTACATTGTATATAGACTTTCAAGCCTCCTGGGATGGTTGGTACATTTAGTCTTTCAATCCTTGTATTGTAGGTACATTGCATAGTAGATATTGTAGGTATATCCTACCAATCCTGATGTTGTTGGTGCCCCTTATAGTTTCAAAAGTCTTGGTTTGTAAGTGTATTTAGTCTACTGGCCTGTTACTGTGGGTACATTTATGGTATGGGGAATCAGTTAACTAATATACCAAGTCATATCTTATATAGTCTATAAACAGGTTCTCACAGGTTGATATGAGAAGACAAATTGGGATGGGAGAATGAAGTGTTTCATGTTACATCCAGGATTTATCTAGGCCATACCTCCTGTTGTCTGGGCCATACCTCCTGTTGTCTGGGCCATACCTCCTGTTGTCTGGGCCAGACCTCCTGTTGTCTGGGCCATACCTCCTGTTGTATGGGCCATACCTCCTATTGCCTGGGCCATACCTCCTGTTGTCTGTGCCATACCTCCTGTTGCCTGGGCCATACCTCCTGTTGTCTGAGCCATACTTCCTGTTGTCTGGGCCATACCTCCTGTTGTCTGTGCCATACCTCCTGTTGTCTGGGCCATACCTCCTGTACTGTTTAGTACAGTGACTTCTTTATTGGTGGAATGAGACATGTTAGGATGGGAGAATGCAGTGGGGAAAAATCAGGTCACTGTGACCCATTTGTTGGGTATAAGGGGGTCATGAAATGGAATATTGTCTGGGCAGTATTTCCGATGCTACTTTATGCAGGGGTTCCAAAATTTGTTGGAGGAAACATTAGGCATTAGGATAGAAGAATGCAGTGGAGCAAAAGAAAGTCACTGTCATCCTTTTAAGGTATTAACCCTTTCACCCCTATGTAACTTTAGTAGACTTTTCCATGCATTGATATTTTCGCACTGTTGAATATGGATGAATACATTATGGTCTACAGTGGTGAAAGGGTTAGGGGACATACAAGGAAGCAAATCTAGAAAGGAAAAATTAGCATAATTTGTTTTCCGCCTATTTTACATGTATTAGAGGTCATCGATGAAATAGAAAATGATGATGAAAATATACTTATGGCATTTTCGGTGCTTTTATTATTTTGTCACTGAAAATTATTTAAAAATCATTTTGAAAAGAAGCTATGAATGTGTATGTTATGTCATGAAAACATGATAAGTAAGAGTAATCACACACAAAAATCCTGCTTACTGGGAATTAACTGATTGCACTGGCATTTGTATTACACTGAATTGTCATGGTTTTATTGATAAGAGGCCAACCTGGGATTTAAAGCAAAAGAGAATAGCTGAGTCTACATCAACATGTTTACGACTTCATCAATACGTTCTGGACAATGTAAGCACTCCCTTGATAAAACAGGACATTTCGTTCAGTTTTTGACTCAAAATGTCAATCCAAGATAATTGTTAGCAATCACTGTAATTCAGTAAAGATTTTCATTTCTTTTTGTACATCATGATAAAAAGCAGAGCCTCCCTGAGGGTCCATATAAACTAAAATAGATTTCTTGTAACTTTGTAAATCTCGCCGTACAAAGCAGTATTCGTTATCGCTTCATCTCTTCTTTTAATTGTGTGTCTGACAATTGTTTGTTTCTTAGCCTTTTTATCAGAGTCTCCAGGTTGCATGGTTACACACCTGGTGAATCTTTCTATTATGAAACGGTCAGTTTTCAGGCCATGAATATGAAATTCTGTTTTTAACATCACAATAAAACAATTTGTTGTATTACCCCGTAACCAGAACTTCGTTTTGACTGGAACTCATCGCTTGTTATCCAACCATCAAATTGTCAAACTTAAACAAAAACGAGTTCCGAACATTGAAGCACGTTAAGTTATGGTAACGTTGTTTTGTCTGACATCAATGTCTGGTTCAGGTTTTCGGGGGAAATATTGAACATAAATACGAGGTAATGATGACTTATGTTTTGTATAAAATACAATTACCGTATAAAGAACAACAGTAGAAATGTAATAAGAGCAGTACCAAATAAATATATTTCACTTGGGCTAAAGCCCTCATGGAATGCATTCATACATAAATAACATTCAGGCAATTTATATGATAGATGAATTCTCGTGTGGTATGGCTATTGCTTTTCGTGTTTTCTTTATTTTGCAATGTTTGTCTATGGGTTTTATTCAGGAGGCACAGTAGTCTAGTGGTAGGACACCGGGCTCGTGACCGAAGGGTTGTAGGTTCGAGTCAAGGCACGGCTCTGTGTTGTATCTTTGAGCAAGATACTTTATTCCGCTTGTTCCAGTCTACTCAGCTGTAAATGAGTAT
>JAUMHH010190205.1:0-21834 GCA_032359455.1 Chlamys rubida
TTTATCATCAAAGGTACTGGCTAATTTCAACTTTCAAATTTATCATTAAATCGTAATCCACAAACAATTTTTTCAAGGTAATGAAAGCACAAATTACTACTTTACAAATACAACCAGACAGTTTATTATGAAATTTTTCTTGTTTGTTACTATATTTTCCACTTGTTATATTAAACACTAGCTAAACTGGCATGCTATGACATTGTACCAAAATAATTAAGCAATATTGATGTCGGCTAAATTAGCTTCTGCTGTAATGAAAAGGGCCGTTCAGAAATTTGACCCCATATTGATGGAGAAGAGAATAATCACAAACCGTTCATTACAATATATTAGGTTACGGTTGTAAGGGGTCAGATGGGAGCAAAGCTAACACAACGTCCATGCTGAACAATAAAAACAAGATCTGATACCACATGATATAATATAGTTTTGCATTATGTCTAATTAGTGTGCTTTTTATGAATTGGCCTTTTACTGGTTGTTTTTAAATAAATAATTTTAGAGGGTCAAGGTTGGAGTCACTGTTCAATGGTCGCTCGGTTGTAAATTTTGTATCATCACACGGAGCAAGATATATTTAACTAGATTTCAAATCGATCATGTTATAATAATTATTCAACGACCATTTATTTTCTAACTGGACAATGTATTTTTTTCTATTTTGAATACATATTCGATAAAGTGTTTTATTATATAAGGTACGTTTCAGTGTACTTTGGTATCACACGGAGCAAAATATATTTAACTAGCATTAAAATCGATCATGTTATAAAAGATATCAAACGACCATGTATTTTTTCTAACTGGACAATGCATTTTTTCTAACTGGACAATGCATTTTTTTCTATTTTGAATACATATTCCATAAAGTATTTTATTATATTAGGTACTTTCCAGGGTATTTTGATATCAGTATCGTACAAGAGTTAATTCTAAATGTTATAAGACTGGCTGTACATAGTTTCAATATTTTGTTAGTTACAATACGCAATGTGCGGTATACTAAATGATTCTAGTTTATTTTATTATCAAACTAATATCTTCATATACTTATCTATGGTGTTGTAATATTGACCTTATTTCCTGATTTCAATTATTTCCTTACTAACCATTATCAGTATACAACACATATATGTAAGTATAATTATGACATATGTATACAGGCCTTATGCAATATATATAAAAAAAACGCTTCCCTCAAAGGTCAAGTAACTATTTGAATTATTCGCCTGCCGTGGGACATGCTGTTTGTATTTTTGGTTGTTGGTGAAAACGTACTCTTCTCGAGTTTACGTGATGCATCATAACGGTTCTTCATCTGTTGAGGAAAAGATTTACTTTTTCTGAGTACAATGTACATAGTCTGTCTCTGCTCTCCTTGTATGGGTTCGTTATGTCCCTGAGATTGGAAGTTTCGTCCTTCCCCTTTCGTGCTTGTTTGTGTCACTTTGGGTCCCTTGGGTGTCAACACCTTTCTTTCTACTTAACGTTTTGGGCCTCTTAGATATAAGAACGATACTGTGCATATATGGGTGTCTGGCCATTACAATGTATAATTTACGTATTTGTTAGAAGGTTTTCAATTGTAAAGAAGTGGGGATGACTGGACAATAATTTCAATTATCTACGATCATATAATGTGTTACTCTTTTCTCAAGACATGCAAGAATATTACAAAATCTGTTTTTATCTCTTCATTTTTGTTTCTTTATTTCAATATTTACTTCTATAAATTATTTTAGCACATTACTAAATGTTAACGATAAAGCGCATTGGTGAATTGGCGCACCCACAAAATATGCAAAGGAGAACAACCTACATGAACTTTAATTGGCACATTGGTAATTTAGCATAAGAATGAAAGCGCTAAAATATGACTTGTTCATCTGTTGCCTATAAAATGATTTTCTTACCGTCTAAGGTTTGTTTTAATATTGTTATTTATTGCAGCAGAGAACTTATTTTCTATTAACCGCTTTTTTACCAATCTTTCTTCTGGTCTGAAGTCATATTTGTGCAAAAATGATAATTTTGTTTCATCAGAAAGTAAAAGTATGATCTGTATGGAGAATAATTAAATTATGATATCATATTAAACACAAAGTAACGTGTATATTTACTCTTTGTTTTGTTTACTATAAAGACACTGCAGATATCGGATGAAAAAAGACACTAATTTTCACTGACAAAATTGAAAACAATAAGGTAATATTATGATGTGTTAAGATATCTATGTCAATAATATTCTGTTATGATATTTCAACACAAAGCAACCTGCACATTTATTCATAATTCCATGTAATGTTTGATCATTACATAAGCAGGTGAGGATATCCGTTGGCCGCCTGGAGCAATGTGTGACGTGTACCACGTGTTAATTCCTTAGGGATGCGTTAATTGTGACCGGAGTACACAATACCTCTCAAGTTTGGTAAATAATCTACAAATGAAACATGCAAAGCACGTGACCCTATCGCGGCTAGCCTCAAAGATAGCCTAAGGTGATGTAACATCGTTTCAACTACGTCATCAAAGATGAAAAATAATAAACAAAAGGTCTATCTGATGACGGTTTAATTTTTCCGACATTTGTAATCCTTTAGATAAGATCTGTTTAATTCCGTAAAACCGCTACACAGGTTTCCTAGTCGTTGATTAGTGTATCCCCGGGCTATGACGACAAGGGACTTAGTAACGGCTCGGGTGCGGTGCGTATTGTCATTGAAGTGTAGCCATGCATATGTCACGTCTGTTGATGTATCGGCCGTGCTTGGGCTGAGATACTGACTGGGTATTGTCTGTAAGAGATACCCGTGACGGATATGACTCAGAGCATACCCGACTCGGTTGATCTCTCACAACCGTTATCCCTATCAAAGGACTCCGATCTGTTGCCACGTAACGGACTCAAATTCATTCGACTTTGAATTAGATGTAAACGGACATGCACCATCACGCACTTATACTTAATTTATCACAGTTCGTTTGTACTGACTTCCTTCGTCAGGTTGCATCAATCAACATATCAATCTGAAAGGTACGAGGTACAACTTAGTTCCATACAAGACAATTCAAGTTACCTTTCTGCACCATGTTTAAACGCGTATATGTCACAGATTTGTCTTTTGTTGAAATACATTTGTTATGCTGACTGTATGAAAATAATTATTTATTACTATCATAAAATATTAATGCATACTAAAATCTGTTCGTAAAGGCAACAACAACAAGAAGAAAATGGATACGAAAACAAAAAATGAAATATCATGCATCCGTCCACAGAAAACTTCGGAGAAACAAAAAACAGCATGTGCTCTAGCATGGTGATACTGTCATGCAATCGTTCAGATGTTAATCCCTCAAAAGTATGTAGGCCACAAAGAAAACATTTCAAGTACACTGTTGGCCTGCAGAACATCCACACGTTGAACGAAAGGAGAAAATCCAACAAAAACAAACAATTATAATTATGAGTTTGGGATAGTTTTTTATTACATTTAGTAAAAGACAAAATCGTTACATTAAAGCATCGAATAAGCAGAAAGGAATTGAATATTGATGGATTGCATAAATATACAAGAACAAAAGTAAAACGAATCAAAAGCTTGTTGGATACACAAGTGATATGGACTTGATGAGTCAGTTGAAGCCCCATTATACCATCACTTATCCCCAAAACAAAACAAACTGAAATTATAAACGAAAAAAAAACCGTGGGTCAAGCTCAATGCTAATCCTCCCCTTGATCAATTTTGCTATCAAGGAATAATATATACACAGCATAAAAATGAGAGATGAATACATTGAGAAGGTAAGTAACTCTAAGACAGAAAAAGTCCGTTTTGTTACTGCATCCTATTACAACAATTATGAAACAAGTTTTTCAAACTTAATCACTTTTGTTGGCAAAGGTAGAAGGGCGCATAAGGTCTTAATGTTGTAGAAAACTAGAGAACCTGGAGAAAACCCACGTGATCGGGCATGTGACCCAATACAATGTATATTTATTACGTCTGATTGGGGATTAAAACCCAGTCCATTTAGACAAAAGACGAGTGCGCTACCCACTGCGCCACCCGACCGCCTTAGAGAAAAGTTCACCGATAAATAAGTCAATAGTGATTAAAATATAGTTGATGAAGGTAAAAGTAGTCGACTAATTTTTAATTTCAATTGCATGGAATGACCGCACAGAAAAGTTTTCAAAAAACGTATTTAAACCATTTCCTGTTTAGTTTCGTCATCAGTACGCTGATGATCGCTTAGTGGATCAGAGTCCAAGCATAAAGCATTCATATTGGTACACAGATACCTTTCCCACCCTGAATATTTATCACAACGGCGTTGATACCATACAGATTTGTGAATGTCAATCCATTTGTTTAGCAATACTTATCAATGTCAACGAAATTCATCGAGGGATAACCTCAGAATGTTAAAAGTGATGCTTTTAGGATAATTCATCTGACTGCCCTATCTGTAGACGCATCGTGTCACAGACGTCATGGAGACGAAAACGGATCAGCCGATCTCCATCATCAATCTTGAATCAACTTGAAATATCGTCTAGTAAGCGTACAGATAGATTCCCTTGAAATGACTACCTTTTTTTTTGTTTTATCAGGAACAGGGGCGTATTATTTGAATTATACTTGTACTTACAGACAATATAGACACAAACCGTCTGTATCGAACTATGAACCCTGTGGTTTACGAGCTCCGTGTTTGAATGGTGTGTATCGGATAAACAGATAAGAACCGCGAATAACAAAATAACCCCGACTATCAAAAAGCCCATCCTGGCCTTTGGAATTAATTAACTTTCGGACTAAAGCATCGATTTATCACATCAGCGTCGCTACTTGCTTGTTTTTATGATTAACATTAGTAGAATAAAGTGACTGAAGCGTGCTCCCTGTCTGACTCCAGGCTACCGGGGCTTTGTAGTGTTCTCCCAGTGTCCATGAAATTTTAATTTCATCACAAGTTGTTGTGTTTTCAAAGACGTTTTCGTTACGCAATGTTGTACATCTTGTCTGTATCGTATAAATTTAAAGATGTGAAAAGAGGATAAGATTCAATTACATCCAATAATCCCGGCTCGCCATCGATCACCGATCGATACATCGATAGCGTCCTGCGCGGTTTATTAAGTTAGCATGATCGCCACCATGTCCAAGTTTGTGCTCTGTTTTAGAAATGACCTTATCTACATGTAAACATAGGCAGATTGGTGTGGTTTTGTAGCCCCAGCCACCTTTGAAAGGGATTTAATCATCAGTGTTGTACTCGATGACGTTAAACCTGCTGATCTCTGAAAGACAGGGGAGATAAGTCTATACAACTGCCCCTTAGATCTGCGCTAAATACATTGGGCTGCTGGGAGGACTGTGTAATCCTTTACATCGCATGCCCCCCCGGATTGAATCTGTACTAACAAATCATATTACATCGCGAGACGGAGACTTTTTGCCTTTACACCATTTACCATTTGTCTAAATTTGTACAGTATTGGATCCAAGCTTACGAAAAATGAACCGACCAGCAAGTCTGTGTGGGCTGTGTATTTAATGCGTTCTGTGTGTACGTAGAGTACATTCGAAAAAATACTTGTGTATTTGCTAATTCCAATCAGGTCCCGTCTACTAAAATCCAAATATTCCTGCAAACGAATGTTATTTCATCTTTATTTAATCAAAATTGTTTACATATTGTCAACAAAGAATGGAAAGTATTAACACAAATTCGATCAGAATAACAGAAATCAAGGAGGCATTTAAAACTAGAAAAAGAGCATCATGACCTCTAAACGAAAAACGAAGACAAAACCAATAGTCAACAGGTGCTCTCGAAGATTGCCCTGCATCGCCATGTAACAACCGTAAACATTTACACTGAAAAGTCCATTGTCATTATATTACATATGTGATATCTATTTTGCAAATAATATACTTCGTTTTACTTTCAGTCGCATAAACACCACTTATTATTTTAATGAGTATCTCAGTTGTCTGTTGTATTTTCTATTTGAAAGATGGGGTCCACTCAAATGTTAAAAATCCCGTATGGTCGGCCCACGCAGCGATTTTTTTGAAATTGGAAACACCTTAGAAAGACTGCTTTTAGTATTGAAATGATTAACTCGGCTCCCTAAGGACTTATTTGGCCAAATGGGAGTTCTTTTGAGTGGTTGTGGGTTTCTCTTTCCGTGCTGACATCATGATAGATTTTTTATATTTGTGTGATGACATTTTGGCAGAGTGTGTTCATTGATGTTGGCACTGTGTTATATATGTATCATCATTTTAGGTGACGCCGAGATTTTGCCTTAAAACCAAGTTTATATTATCATTGATTTTTGTCTAGAACCAGATACCTTTATGTTTCGTCTTTGGTTGATTATATTATCAAATAACATATTCAAAATTTGGTGCAAATTCATTTGGTACAAAAGGTTAAACATACAATTTGTTATATCCCTAACAATAGGGGGAAAAGGAAAAACGTTGCCTGAATAAGAAAGACTAAGGGAGGTAAATTAATTAGTAGACATGCACGTAATTAGACCATAAAGGACATAATGAAATCTTTATGCTAAGTTCTTATGTTATAATGTTATTATTTCTGATCAATCAGTTACATCATTGTGTAATATTCAATTATTGTGTTAAATGATTAAGTTAACTCATGATGTTATTATGTCAAATATGTGTGTTAAACCATATGTTATATTTAATTACTGTGCTAAATCATTGAGTTCACTTATGATGTTATAATATTTAATGTGTGTGTTCTCGAGATGGATTTGTATAAGTTGTAAAACTTGTTTCCAAATCCTTTTTCAACAATTATGTGTTGCTTTATATTATACTGTAAATGCAAAAAGAAATGAAATATAGTTCATATCAAATCCGTGTGTTAAACCATTATCTTATATTTTTAAATTATCGTATTAAATCATTATGTTAAATATATTGTTTTAATATTTGATTGTCACTTTTTTTAAGAATCATATTAAATACTTATATACTTATGCTATATCATTATACTAAACCGCCTATGTATTCTAGTGCCAATAGTATACATAGTTTTTTAAGGCATTCGACCATCAGATATGTTAAAGCAAATGTATGCAATATCACTAAATTCAACAGTAACAACAGAAGAAATGATAAAAGGATGGACGAGATGTAAATAGGATATAGATTATAAAACTTTACTACCAAAAAATTGAAAAGTATCATACTGTATACCGTTAAAATTTCGCCTTGTCAAATTGTCGCCCTTTGCCTTGAAAATACACATTTGTCCATCATTAAGTTCGCCCTTCACATTTCACCTACCATGTATATGGTGTTGATCACAGAAATTCGCTGTAATGATAAATTCGCCCTGTTTGCAAAGGGCGAAATAGGCGAGTTTCCACAGTTCCAAAGATCAACATAAGACAAACACAAGTGACTGCACCTATATATAATTTGGTAACAGACACAGAATACCAAAATGAATAACACTGCGTCATACAGCTGTTTCTTCCAACAAGGACTCGTCGGTGATGAAAGGTGCCCAAAAATGGTGGTAATCCAAATTGGTCTACACTACTGTTGAAACGAAAGTGAAATGGTATAAAACCATTTATGCATTTCAAAAATCAAAGCAAAATCGGTTTATTTCAATTAATCATAAGTAACGTGTGTATAGCATGAACCGTGCCACTTCTCAACATAGATAAATATGGCTATCAAGGTCACAGCAAATCTTAGGAACTAAATGTACTTATGTACCAAACACATTGCAAATGGTGATTTTTAACTTTTCAACTCGACACAACTGTAGTTCGCGACGGAAACAGATTGCGCACCAGTTTTTAAATGGTATGCCTTCTGATACTTGTCTATTTGGATATTTCTTCATTAACCTCAAATTGAAATGACCATATGACCAGCTCTATTTTTGATAAGGCCATAATCATATGGAAGAGAGTTCATGATTGATGAAATGCAGTTTGTTTTAAAATTACTATAGACACTCCAATCAATGAACATTATTTATTATAATGGTGTAGATCTATTATGTATGAAATTTGCTTGTACCCGAATATGGTAGAAAATGTACCCGGATGACCCATATTTACGTTATCAAATATATGCATATTGATATTTTTTATGAAACGTTGGAATAAGTAGGGTAAAGCAGATTACGCGTCAACATCGTTAACATCTGTTTAATCTGAAATTGTCCTAGACGTTTGCAAAGCTAATGTCTAAAAGTACTTAAGATTAGAACACATATAAACAGGTCTACATATTTTTCTTACGATGTAGGGTTCCCATGGATACCTATTATCTCTATTGCACGCCTGGGCACATCATCAGGGTCTTTAATAAAATCTAGGATTTTAAAAGCTTGTTTTTTCATGGAAAAGTGGTTTAACAGATAACGGTTGTTTTCTTCACATATATTTAAATTCCATATACACAAATAAATAAGTTGATGTATTACCATGGATATCGTCTTTATAAAAGGGGCGTTGTCTTTTGTATACAATATAAGTTCTTAAAAAGTCTGGAGTCAGACAACTATTGTGAACGTGAATGTTATTTATCCATCTCTTGGTCGCTAAAATAACTCAACGGAGCTAATGCTTCCAGTTTATATATACGAGACTTCAATAAATGCATTTTGTGGCTGAAATATACATGTAGCAAATAAATCTTGTACTTGATTTATAAACACGACCTGTATATAATTATTTCATTTGACTTTTAAATTTATTCTAAGTATATTCAATTCAAATTTATAATACAAGGGCTCCGTAAGGATCACAGCTTTAGTTCCAAGTTGGAAATATACGTACATGTATTTAACATTAAATCTTAACTTATGATGTCAACGTTTGATCTCGATAAATCGTTTATATTTCTATGATGATGTTCTATTCATCGAAACATACAAAGTGTGTTATTTCTTCTGATCATTTAAATGCTTACAATATTTCATCATCTGCATCGTCATCTTAATGCTGATTCTCACTTTTATCATATTTTCTTTGAATTCGTAACACGTGTATTATTGGTTATTATACCCCGTTATCATAAAATCTTTTACTGTATCGCAAATATTAATTCTTATCATATTTTCTTTAAATTCGTAATACGTGTATTATTGGTTATTATACCCCGTTAACATAAAATCTTTTACTGTATCGCAAATAGTAATTCTCCAATTCGACATACCTGCGGTCATATGAAAAAATTGAACTGGCAATAGAGTGATTCAGGGGGCGTTCATAGCACCATCAACCTGAACTATTATACACAATGAAAACGGGGTATTACTCCTCATCTCGTCTAAGTACAGTGTACTTTTGACACTGGACAGATATTATGGGGTTTTTCGATGAATTTACTGCAAACAACATCTGATTATTGACCACAACCACTACTGTCAATTTCACCTGGTCAAACTACTATTTACGGATATAAAGTACTGTATTTCATATATCAACAAAGCGGATTTATTAGCAAAGATATTGTTTTTTCATACTGTTTTGATGTACCCGTGTTCATATTTTCGTTTCTTTACTATTCGTTGGCCATTTCTTTAACTGGCTAATGTAACAGTCTTTAAACCTATTTTTATTTGCTATTGTCCTAGAGCTGGCTACGTCACGGTTATGGTGTTGCAGTGATGTAATTAACATTCTCCTAGTTACAGTTCATTTAATAAGTGGTAATGGACACATTTTTTATTTGGGATAATTATGTCGATTTCAATTGCAATTGATCGTAGTAACTACTTGATATGTCACTTTCAATATCACACTTCCGGATATAATTTAGTCGCTGGATCTATTTTCAGCGAATAATATTTGTTTTCGTTGGCCTCTTCTTCTAAGAGATAGCAAACTGGCACTTCAATGTTTGAAATTCTAAAGAAAAAAGACAGTATCTCATGATCATGCAACCCATCAAGATTTTGTAATTCATGGATTTCGATGTCATGTATAAGCAATTAGTGCCATGCCACGAATTGTTCTTTTTAGGAACTACAAATGATTGACTCATTAAATCGTTCAGAATTTTATAATTTGAACATTTTAAATTGTTCATCTATTAAGCAATATTAAAAATATAATTATATAGACCGTAATTTTTCAATTTCGAGCGAATTAAGACGACAGGTTACGTTCACAGAAAGAATACATTCTTAATGGAAAACCTATAAAATTGATCAAATCGAATGATTATTCGAATTGGTTCCGATATGAGGATTTTTTTTTTTGACCTGTTGCGTAATTATAAGTTCTATTTGATGTTGAAGGTTTGAAATGATTTACAGAACTATTATGAATAATGGATGTTACTTAAAGTCATCCATTAATGATATCGAAGTTAAATGCTAACTCTTTGCATCTTAATGATGTTTAGATAGGCTAGCCTTTGTAGGACTATCCATATTGTCTTCCTTGACCACTGCCTCGGGACAATGTCTGGCTCCTAATATAAAGTAATTAAACCTTTTGACAAATTTGAGAACTAGATATCAACATCATACATCAATACCATATTTATGAAATGATGATAAGTGTTGGTACACTATTATCGTAAGTAACGGGTTCTTTTGTTGTGTGCCGTTAAAGAGAGCGTAAGTGGACAGAGTAATGATACAAAAAGAATCACCCAGGGCGACCAAGAAGCCGTTGGCCTTTTAGATAGCTAAGTAATTATCTCACGGTAACGGCTCACTTATCAGCGATCATGCTTGACGTTGCGATTGTACGGGTCAATTTAAACACTTCATCCCCATATGTGGAAGTCACAAATATGCTGCTAAATTGTATTCATGAAAGGTTGTTTAATGCTGTTGATTGTCTTGCAATTCGCTCATAACGTGTCCGAGCCGGAGGGCTGCTGGACAGTATCAACTTGTCATGCATACGTTGTCCAAGTTTATGCCCCAGGATAAAATATAAGAAAGTCGTAAATAGTCCTAATGGTCTTTTGAAATTTTAACCGTAATAATGATCATCGCCCAATCTCTTCTTGACGTGTCCGAGCGCGGTGTCGTGCACTTTCCCACAGGATATCGGGTGAGAGATTTGTCCGCAGGTCAGGAAGATTGTATCAGAAATAGAATGCTTGACCATTGACGGACAAGAACATATCATATGAATTTAACGTCTATATCGGTTACATGCGAGAACTAATACAGGCTTGAGCTACGTGATAGTACTTGAACAAATGGTCGCCCTCTGTAAATGAACGATACATTACTAAAGAACCGAGAGTGGGCACATGAGATTTTAATCAAATACAAAATTTGTGATTAAAATGATTTTCTCATGATCTAAGTATGTGAAGAATCGTCAATTAAGAAACCACAATCCATCTCGCGACCACAAGCCCAAGATACGACATGTTTAAGCGTCATCATGTGACCATGTAAGGGAACACTGACTACAATGATATCGATAAGTTCTACTAACACGTCATGAAATTTGTAATATATTAGCTAATGAAGAAAGCAATCCTTTTAATTTTAGCATACCTTGGTCTTGTGCCACACTCACACTGTCAGCTTGCACTCGTAACACCACTGTTTATGACCAATGAACGAGGGCCTTCTCTTCAACTGAGCAAAATTTAGAACAGTCTTATAACCATCGTATGATTTTGTTTTCGCTTAATACTAATTTATTAAACCCGTAGTTTTACTGTCAGCGGTAGGGTTCCACAACTTATGGGGGAATGGCACACTTTTGGTTCATATAGCTATACAAAAATAGGTTTGAAGATTAAAATGTCTGCTTGAAAAGGACATACCAGGAAATTGTTATTTAGGATATGGTAACGCTCATCTGAGATGTCACCCATATCCTCCAGTTACAGGATCATCTTTTTAAGGAATCTTGTATTTTAGATTTAAATTTTACGTTAATTAATACTTAAACACCTTTTAAAACAAGTTTGGGTGTTAATGTATAGGTTTTTTTCCGCTGATAAGGACGACGGGGATGTGTACGGCGGTGCGATCGAGACGACCGGTGGATGTACGACAAGGACCAATCTCAAAGATATATCATCTTAACGAGTGCCAAACCAATGTTTTTCGAAACTGATACACGACTAATTTGTTAAAATGCTATTTTGGAGAGAAATGTGTTTGCCGTATAAAAAATAGCCAAACAAATTTTAATTTGTTTTGTTGAGTACAATTTTCAAAAAGACTTTATATTTCAAAATTTATTATCATAAATAAGAATTGTTTTTTTCATGTAAGCTAACAAAGCTTTATTCATCCACACTCAATGTGATGACGTATGCCGGCCTTTTTGGGGCCTGAGGTATACAGTTTGAGCCTTGGGATATTCTCTATTCTTTAGACTACATTTCGAACTATCGGAGGTGAAGACAGTATGATGATCCGTGACAGCGACGTGTTTTTTCACGTGAAAACAAATAAAACACAATAAGAACAACAATCGAAACATAAGTTTGACATAAGTTACAAGCGACGGCGTCATAGACTTACAAATAATGACGTAACTCGGCCATGACACGGGTATATATCTACAACATGATCTACACACTATACAGACCTATGATATTAGCTTAGATATCGTATCTGTGTCTCAGATAAATATGGTGTTCAAATTATACACACTCTTAGCGTAACAAAGCAATTACAACTTAAAGATAATAGGGTGACATCCCTGCCTTTAAGGCTTCCAGTATTACCGGTAAGGAAACTGTATGTCTACTAAACAATGACGCTGACACAATCCTGGGGTACATTATTGACGCATGGTTTTGATATGTAAACGTTTAATATATCTGTATTCACAGTTATCTTCCTTTCTCGCAAATATTGTTTTTATTTATTTATGATGAATTTACGCAATAACTTATAATACTACAAGTCATAAACCGTATACAACAAACAATTATGACCAAATATTTGAAATAAGTAAAGAGGTAAAAAAGAAAAACGCTGATATATTTGACCTAGTTTATTGAACGTATCTGAAATAATATTAATGATTTTCTAATTAGTGAACGACTTCTTCAAGAGCAAAACAAGTATATGTAAACATATATCAAAACTTTAAGGAATTTTTTCTCGTATGAATCTCGGAAACATGATATCTAGTTTAAGTGTAATACATTTTATTATGTTACATATTTTGCATAAAATCATATTACAGTGTCATTTAATGCGTTACCGCTTTTTCAACGTCGAAATGTATGTCGTATGCCTTTCATTAGTCTTTAATGCGTGCATCTAAAAAAATAATATTGGTAAAATAGATGGTTCGTTTTTTCTGACATATCTGTTTGAATGGTTTAACATCCACTTCACTACTATTTTCCAATAGATGGAGAGAAGATAGGAAGATGGGTAGAAGGGATAAAATACATAGAGAAGGGATTGAAATGGATGATAGAGACGAAAGAATAGAAGCCATTATGTTCGTTTTTCTCATTTTTGAGAGACTAATCTTCTGGCCAAATGATGCCTTTATCTTACTATATATACTCAGCATAAAAATAGCTGGTATTATATGTATCTTCAAAAAAAGTAAACCAGGTCATAACCACTATCGAATCAGATGTCACAATTTAGGTTAATCCGTCATAATTTTGGGAGTAAAGTGTCTGCGTAATATACAGTTTGATACGATAATAAAACATTATTGTTTCAAATCGGATAATTATTGTCACATGAAAGAGGTTAACATCAGAAAAAGACACCAATTTACGCATCAACGTAAAACAAACCGGAAGTCATGATTCCGATTTAAAGGGAGAAGTCGATGTTTAACGACTGTTCATCTTCCTGTTTTATTGATTTGTCGATAGAAAGCATTTAATTTTGAGTATCTAATTATATTTGGCGGCTTACTATTGATTACTGATACAATCCGCCAATGGAGCTCTCTAGTTTCTAGCTGAACGTCATTTTAGCTGAAAACTTCAAAGTGCGTAACGTTAATGTGATTAAGCCTCCCCGATCTCCGTCGTTTTGCAAGCATGGCCATGGCGTGCGTGAATGTTCGAGCTGGACAAGAATCATTGTAATGTGATTTAGAACCGCCTAACTTGCCGATATATTTAATAAAGTGTATCTCTGGCACATCCACTTAGTCGCCACGTGCGACAACTGATCATCTGTTTTATTTATGGCTTGGTGTTATCTCACTGGTATGTTACAAGTTTTGTGGGGTTTTGTGCAGTGGTCACGGTAACACGGGTCTCTACGGGGACAGGGGGTCAGGGGTTAACTTGAAGGAATCCAGGATGAGTTTACAATGTTAAGGACCTAATTAGTTTAATATGGTGCAGGGGGACATTTGTATTGGGAACGAAGTCTAGAATATCTCTAACATTTACAACTAACGTCACACAAGCTGCTCTTCGTATGTTCTAAGAGATCAGTGAAATAATAGGAGACGTTTGTCTTGATTGATCAAGGGACAATCTGGATAACAGTAACCAAATCGACCATCAGTTGTGAGAACGATCTCCGCGTCAGTAAATGACATCTACGATACATTTTTGAAATAGTTGTTGGTCGAAAAGTGATCTTTGTCCTGCAATTATCACATGTGCCTCCGGACGGGAGGTTCTCGAATAGAATATTAAAAAAACAAAAACAAAAGAACAAAATCGCAATACAAAATATTGTAGAACGCCTTTATGCAACATTTCGCGATACTAGGGAACATTTACTCCATTCCGTAAAACAAATGTTCCTGACAGTCCCTGTGAAACGTTTTACGATACCTACGTAAATAAGGACATTTACTCCAACCCGTCAAACGATTCTTGTAGACAGTTCTAATGGAACACTTTCCAATCCCTTTGTAACAAGGGAACATTTCCAACCCCCCGTAAAACAAATATTTTTGACAGTCCTTACGGGACATTTTCCATCCTGTCCAAAGAACAAACCCGTTTGGTACATTTGTAAGAAGGTTTGTGCGATCTTTCATGCGGCAATTCATTTTTACGTTTTTTTTCAAATAACATGTGTGGGTATGTTGCAATGATTGTATCTTGTAATTCATCAATAATGTAATTTAGCTAAACAAATGTGTAAATGCATTTATGTACACAATTTATAATTGCAGTGAAATTTCAAGTAAAATGACAAATACCATTTCTATTTAAAGAAATAATCAACATCTATGCGTATATTATTGTGGAATATAAAGCGAGGAAACCAATCTACTGGAAGCAATAATGTACGATACGCCTGAATATTAGTTTCAATCTAAATCAAATCCCTTAAAATGCTTTTTTATCTGACTTTGATAACAGCGTCACCTAGATTTTGGAACAGCATTGTGCATGCACCCATTATTGAGGTTGCTGCGTGGTCTGTTGTCTAATAATCCAGGAAATGGAAACGTTGTTACATGGTAGAAATAATAAACAAATTGTGATATATCTGAACACATTATGTCAATACAAAATACAACCTAAAGGGGGATAGCTAATAATGCCATTTTACAGTCTATAAGAAGGAATAGAAAATAAATCAGATCTATATTAGATTATACAACGAATGTTTGACCTTTGTCTGGAGATAAAATAGTTGTAATTGTAAATTCAGTACTGCGCTAAAGGAAAAAGGGTTGACTATGATAAGTAAATATGTTCCTAGTTGAAATTTACTTTTAGTCAAATACCGTCAGCCTCCGAGGAAGACGGCAACCTTGTAGGAGGAATTCATTCTAGCACGGTCTATATAAAACACTATATGTTGCATTCTACACACGTTTCCGGACACGTTGCTCATGGAGTAATACTAGTTTGACCTTTAGTACCACTGACGGGTCCTAAATGGACTAAATTGTTCTATGGTGTAGTAAAACGTTGACTTTGTTTGGCTGTCTGCTCTGACAACTAAATCTTCCATCGATGCTTCTTTACCTTGCACTTGTTACTTTAAAGAACGCTTTTATTGGATGTCTTCTTAATTTACACTTGCAAATCATCGGTTCATTAAAATATTATGTTTGTACTTGCGGATATATATATTTTTTCAATATATATCTGGAATACTGGAATATGGTTCCTTTTTGTGCTTCAGAATTATGGATTTACAGTCAACCTCATCCATAAAGCAAATAAGGGTTTTTATTCATGAAACAGTTCTCATATTCAAACTAGGATTCTTTACTCCAGCCCACTTACTTGTTGAGTTTGGAGAATACTGTTTGCAATGTTAACACTGGACTTTTTGACAATGTTACACGATTTAAACGAGTTATCAGAAAGTCGTCTTGAACACAGAACGCATGCATGAGCAGGAGAATGATTTCATACATACTGACCCTGGTTCATCCATGCCATCTTTTATTTCAGTGATAAAGAGAAAGTCAGGAAGATTTTTATTACGATTTTATATTATTCTCTCCTTTCAAACACATCATTAGTTAATATATCAGGGTGGTCAGTGTCACTCTAACAAATTTCGGACACTGGACACTGTCCTTAGATATTAATCTTTATAAAATTTAATCAACACTGCGGCTTCGCGTTACCACACCGTGAGGCGCCTCAAGATGGTCGGTGTTGTCCAGGTGGATGTCAAAGATAGATACGTGAGTAAGGCATGGCCTCACAGTCTCGTGAAACGCTGTACAAATCTCCAGAATTATCAGATCATGTCAAAACTTTGTCAACACTAGGGTGAGCAACTGACCGATACCTGTGACAGAATCGAATAAACTCACCCCTCCTTTAACAATTGCGATCATTGTTGAAGCAGTGGGTCAACTTGAAACCGACAAATGAAAACATGATATAAGATTACAATTCCACATTTCTGCAAATATATCACTGCATTTTACACAAGAAATATGTATTTAATGTATAGAATTTATTATGCTATCTTAATTTGACATAACATTAAATAGAAAAGTATACACATCAACACAAAAAAAAGATAACCATACTGTTTTTAATTTGACACTTCCGATTCTAAATACTATTTTGTCGAATACCACCTATCTAAATACACAGCCGCAATTATCGGATGTTAAATATCTTTTCTGAAATTCTATTCTCATTTGTTTTTCTGGTTTAGAACACCCATAGATCTGAAAATGATAGCTGTCCTCTTGTCCAAACAAGCCCGAGGAGCCCGTGGCCGGAGCCTGGCCGTAGACTGGCACCGACACTTGACCAGTGATGGGGCGTAAGCTGGTCACTAAATTGTAACGTATAAACGAATTAAATTTGGAGTCAATCTCGTTCATCCTGCTAATGCCTACTAATGCGTTCTCTGTATCAATATTTATTTTTACTTTAGGTAGACACAGCCCATTGTCCCCGTACACTTACCTGATATGTGGTCAGACTCCGGCCAGGTATGGTGGTTTCTTTTCTAAGGCCATGTCTTACTTAGCAAAATAGCAACGGATACAGAGAAATATCTTTCTTACAAAAAAATCAATCTTGAACTATTCTAAAATTGAGGAATTTCCAAAAAAGCGTAATTTATATCAAAGACATGATATGATATGCTTATAAATTAACTTTAAAGCAATTCTGTATTATCTGAGTAATGTAAGTATAATATTTTATTAATATCATTATAATATTCGCTGTATGACCGATGGAGAAACGCTTTAATGCATTCGCAACGAAGGGTGCATTTAGTGTCACCCTTGTCGCCCGTCCGTCCGTCCGTCTGTCTGTCTGTCTGTCACACGTCCATGTCATCATGTCCGTACTTCTTTCTGTCTGTTACACTTTTACATCACAATTCTACCACATCCTTTTGTCATTGCAACTAAACTTGTTCCATGTTTCGTTTTCAGATTCCTAGATCCAGTGTGTAGTTCACTGCTACAATGAACAGAAGAAAAACAACATTGCCATGACCCCTGGATTCACTCTTCTTGTGGTGTGGGAGAAACCTTACTATCCAGAACAAATATACCCGAAACAAGATTGTTTCCTGCAGAATGCACCTGGCAGACGGTCGCACTCATGTTTCACAGACAATGTCCATTTCTAATTCTGCATCAGGTCCCGAATACTACACGTCATTATTGATAGAAACGTCAGGTCAGCTTCTCACATAAACCTGCAATGAATCATCAAACAAAATAAATAAAATAAAACATTACCAACAAAAGGGCTCGCAAGGGCATAAGAGCAAAATGTGTAACAATCAATGTTTAAAGCATTCTTAATTGCGTCAATGACCAATAACAAAGAGGGAACAAATAGAACTATTACCGTAGAACACCGGCATAATCTAGAATGTAATGTGAAAATATCTTAATATAGCACTCTTATGTATGCTATTCAGTATCCACAAGTGTTATGATCTTTATATTGTATTTGAAGTGATATGCCATGCTTCTATCGCAATACCACTGTTCATTTACGCACGTTTTGAAGTCAACCAGTTGATTTTAGGTTGCTTTTATTCTAATCAGCAGATTTTAATGAATCCTATTTCATTTTAAGTTCTGGAAAATGCAGGAAATACACAGTAAAATTGGAATGTTTGTGGAAATGATCGTGTTTTGACTCTTTGATTGAATCGCAGTGTGGACATGGTTATATTCTAAATATTTACAATCTTTTTTAATCTATTAATAAATATTCGCGTGTCGATAATTATGTTCGCTCTAATTTAATCAACGCGAAAACATGCAAGTATTTCCAAGCCGCGAAAATGTCCGTTTTGACAGTACTTTGGCATATATCAGGAAAGAAAAAACTTCACGACAGTATTAATTATTAAGCAGATAGACCGACCATACATTCCTAGTTACTAGTATATATCATCGATTTGATAAATAAGATGTTTTTCAATCAATTTTTAAAGCAATCAAACAAATCCTTTCTCCTTACGTCACATATCGAACCATATTGCCGCAATATTGTAATTAATTTTGAAAATGTTTCATCGTTTGATGTTAATGTCATAAAGAGGCTCCTACGACTGCCTTGTCGCAATAAAGTGCAGTTAGCATACGCCTTAGCATAATTATAAAATTGAAATATCAATGAAATGAGATTTACGACATTTTAATGTAGAAAATACCGTGAACCCCCGAAAGTAAACGTCATCAAATAGTATTTTTCACGTGTTTTTTTCTTCAAACGAGTCGATGAGATAGTACGACAATGACTTCATTTTACAAAATCATGATTAAAGAGAATAGAAATGAAACGGAAAGAAGCGCTAATCACAGACAACAATTTGTGTCTGTGAAAGTGAAAAGGTATTAATAGTTTTAGTATCGTTCATAAAGCGAACAACATCTCTGTCATGTTGTCATATATACTGATTTCGCACGTGCTAAAACGCCATTAACCTGTCAGAGTACTCGTAAACCCCGGGATTGGGGAAGTTAAAGCCGTCCGTCTCTGTTCAGTTGAACTATAAGCTAGTAATCTGGTACTAGAGTTGTACAAAGTCTAGGCCAGAGTTTGGAAGCTTAAAATGGGAAAGAAAACATGTCATTGATGTCCGTTCGATTTTTTTTTGCAATGATGCAACTAGTCATGCAATGTCTACGCCTTGATTGATAATAAATTATAAAACTGCAAATTTTGAAAATATACAGATTTTTGATATGTTTTAAGCATTAAACGTTTGTTAAGACTCCCTCTATATATGTTACTAAGCTGACACTACTCTAGTGGGTGGTTCTACCCAGGGTGGGAGAGACCGTTCGATCGTGCGTGAGGTGGCCTTATATATCAATAATGAATGCTTAAATATGACAAGTCTTTTGTCCAAGGTGTAGCAAATACACTTGTTATCCCCGAGCCTTAAATAAAAACAAAAGGCTTTAAAATGGCCCGGTGTTGGTGTTATGGACACTTAACGTGTCCGACACCTTTCAGGGAGATACTAATGACTTGTCTTAAGGGACTTTATGTTGTTTATTGAGTATGGTCGCATGCGAAATAGTAATGATTGATCACAGTGGTTTTCTATTATGTTAAATTTTTAATCAGTAAAATCGTAGAAAATTTACAATTAGTTCAGGCTTAATTTCCAAGTAATGTTCACTTTTCCACATGTGTTTCTTTTGTAAACTTTTCTTTTCGATCGATATTTGCAGAAGTTGTAAACATTTAATGTGCAAAAATCAAGCAATACATTCCCAGAACGCTATTTTTAGTATTTCTAAGTCACGCATAATGAGTTTGTAAAGCAAAAAGACTCAAAACTCTTGAGAAAATATAATTAAAACATGTCGCAGGAGTCAATACATATAACAATACTTCAATTGATTATAAATTTTAACAACGAAATTTGACTCAAGGCAGTATTATTTTTTAAATTTTCACTATAAAACCCCGCCATAAGAATAGCGTTTATAGAACTATAAACGCAGTTTGACCAGTGTTGTTTTGAAGTGTTTTTCCTCCCCCTACGAGTAACATGAGACCGTAGTAAGAACAAATAGGTATTCGACGTGGGACTGTTTCAAGATTGTCGTTTATTACTAATGTTATTGACACGTTAATAAGGCACCATTATTGAATTATTCCAGTTAGATCACTACTCACTGTTAATAAATACGATACACATCCGTTATCAAAGAAATATTTTAATATTCATGCCGGTATGAACGCAAATTGGTTACCTCCATATTTAACATGAAGCCCTACTGGACTTCATGATATTTGTGTTACAAAATTATTAATTCCCTCTATGAACGTTTATGTTACACAAGTTTTAACATAAGCCCTGGTGTAAATAATTACAAAAGTGTTACACGTGTATGTAACAATCGCTCCCGGAAATAAGAGACACTTTATTCGTTATCTATCATAGGCCTCCCATCGGTAATGGTAGCCTTGATGAGGTGGTACGCTCGCCGTTATCCCTTCGGCTGTTTTTATTGCGGTCGCGTTTCTAAATAAGACTTATCTGTTTCATTTGAAAAGTATTACTAACCCACCCAAAATACAGTGGAATTCTTTACATAGTATTGTGAACATGTGTAAGTAATGCCTTAAGCCACAACTTGTGAAATTGAGACAGACCACAAATAGTTAGTGTAACCTCTAGAAGCTCTCATTCCCTCAAGGTTTCGTCAACATTGGTTTAAATTGACTTAGATTAACGTATGAAAGTGTGTTTTTGCCATTCAAATACCCAAATCAAGGTGGTCAACGCTGGAAGTCTCAATTTCGATATTTTGAAAAACGTTATTTTAATAACATTCTTGACATTAGTGATTAAGTCGAAAATATTATTTTAAGAAATCGTTACAACTATGAAAAAGTGTAGTGAGTGCACAACATTTTTTAAATCAAAAAATAATTAAATCTGTCCTGTTTTCAATACATTTTGAACAGTAAATCATAATTGGAAAATTTTAAAGAGAGTGTTATTTTCGAGGCGTTTATCTTAATTCCGATTTATTTCTATGACTATTGTGCATTTTGCTGGTACTAAGTATATATGATGTGTATGATATCTTTCCTAACAAGGAAATGTTTTATAACAACAGAAAGTAAAGTGCCAAGTACATTAAGACTTTCAACACAGCAATGTCAAATGGGACATCATTGGAACTCAATACGAAACAGCAATAAGGGGGAGGAGACATCAAACCGAAAGATGCCAAAAACTCTGACAAACAACCCATAACTTTACATTGTTTACAAACAACCCATAACTTTACATTGTTTACAAACAACCAATAACTTTACATTGTTTACAAACAACCCGTAACTTTACATTGTTTACAAACAACCCATAACTTTACATTGTTTACAAACAACCCGTAACTTTACATTGTTTACAAACAACCCGTAACTTTACATTGTTTACAAA
>JAUMHH010190206.1:0-14190 GCA_032359455.1 Chlamys rubida
TACTTCACTTTAAGTACCAGAAAAATAATTAAAACCAGGGATCAATCTAGGTTTTAGGGGAAATTACCTTTTTTCAGATTTGAGGGGAATTAAAATTTGATACAAGGCTACATGTATAGCGACATGAAGGTAAAAGATAAATGTTTTGTCCGACATACATGTGTGCAGTATATGTCAATTTTTAAACAATTTTAAGCTTAAAATCGTAGAATTTTTGTTTAAATTATGTGGAGAAAATGTACATATGCAGTATTATGCATTTTAACTGTTGAACTTTAAAGAAAACATATATACATAAGGGGAAATATTTTGAAGAAAAAACGGCTACTTTCTTGTTGAAATAAGAGAATTTTGAAGCACATAACGGGAATTTCAAAGAACAGGGGAATTTTCTTCTGTAGGGGAATTAAACTACCCATAAACGGTAGTGAATCAAGTCTAGATTGATCCCTGAAAACGGTTGCTGAACTTCTTTCCATAATCAGTCTTACCATTATTTTGCATTTTTTCCAGAATGTCTATAGCACACTGTTGTTGCTTGGGGTAGTGTCCTAACTCGGCCATCCATTTTGACCGTGGAAGAAACTTCTCTTCAGGCATTGTGCTCATCATAGCCTTGTACACTTCTTTATCTTTATGCACACCCCATTCTTTCATGTTATCCAAACCTGTGGATAGAAACTCCACCAGGCCTCTATGGTACACCTTCTCTCGTTTCTTGTATATCTCTAATGCTTTCAAAAAATTTCTTTTGTTTTTGCCCGATTCTCCAATTTCGTGAAATATGTAGGTTGACAACTGAAACATTTTCTTTTCCTCGGCTGTTAATTTAAATTTTTTAGGAAGCATTCTCATATCTGTTGGATTTTTCCAAAGATCTGGATGTTTTGATGGTGCTTCCTTTTGAGGTTGTAAGGAAGACATTTGTTCCTCAGTGAGAACCTGAACTCGTTCAGAATCCTCCTTGGTAGCCAAATCTGACTCGGATTGCATCTCTTGCTGATTATCATGCTGATTTTCAAGCTGATTTTCTTGCTGCCTCTCATGCTGTTTCTCAGATGCAGACAATTCTGCAGATCCTGTGTGAAACTGACCGGTCAGTAATTTACACCGCTTCAACACCAGGTGAATTTGTGATGTGCTAAACCTTGTACACACACCACGAGGAAACATGATTGAATTGTTTTTCAGTCGGACATGCCTGGAAAATAAAGAAAATTGAGAAACCAATTAGTGAAATTATATGGCTGAATAATATTTGTGCTTCTTGTAACCGGACCAACCCTATAAAAAGAAAGCAGATATATAATTCATACACAATAGTACTAGTGCAGAAATATGATTAAAATTACTTCATCAATTTTCTTTTAAATTTCATAAAATAGCCTAGTGATAGTTCTTTTCATTATAATAATTATAAATAACACTGTATTGCATGGACCAGTCATGCATGCTCAAGTGAAATTTTGGGTGTGTTGAATCTATCTATAGAATGTCCATACTACATGTGTCACAATATACCTGGAGTACCGGTATAACACAATATATTGCAATACACATGTATTGCGATATGTATCCTGATATTGTCATTGGAAAAAAAATGCTAAGATTTAAATCGCTATACAAACCATCAATTATGAAATTTAAACTGATTTCCAATGCAAATATACCCTGTGTATGGTTATTGGCATAACTGGTACATTATGTAGTACAATATACAATTATAGCATGGTGATGAGGTTGATTTTTTTTCATATTATTCCCGACAACTGATTGGCCAGGAGTGCATCACATGTTCACCGATAAAAACCGATATTGACTTGGAGCACGTGATTTTTGTTGAAGGAATGGGTGTTTCTAAAAATAGAATTATGATGCGACTCCAAACGCATCGTCCCGCTTCCGTAGATTTTTGCTGTGATTTTTTTTCAGATTGCTATCATTACTGTTTTGAAAATAATAAAACAATTGTAGCCTTTGACTTCGGTCGATACCTGGATTTATCGACCAGAGAAAAGATATATTGACCTCGCACTGCGTCCTCTGTCAATATATCTTTTCTCGGGTTGATAAATCCAGGTATCGACCTCAGCCAAAGGCTATAATTGAATAGTATTTTCCTAGTGAAAAAAGATCGATTTCGTCAAAGACAACGTATACGTAACAGTAACGCGAGTCAAGCACCCTTTGAATAGTGTCCCGCTTTAGATAAAATCTGAAATGTATGTTGTTCACTTTCAAATAAACATTTTACTTACTCAATAAATTGATAATTTTATTGAAAGGCCATATACATATATTTTCTCTGTAAAAATGTATTAAATGCTGAATCGGAGGTTGTGAATAGTAGACAGTCAATATTTAACCCTGGACATGTGTCCTTAATACTGCCCAGAAAGTACTAATTATAGAAGACAAGGCTATTTCTTCATCCGGTTTAAAAAAAAAAAAGCAAGTAGTATGGTCTTGCTACAAGTAGAAAATGTTCCATATATCTATATTTACAAAGAATATATATTATATTATAATCAAATCAAGTTTTTAGTCGGCAAAACAAACTAACAGTGAAAGCAACCTTTAGCAACTTCGCAAGATCCGGAAATACGAACAAAACAACAGCACTTGATCACCGGCAGAGATTTGGGATGAAACGCACTATTTGGCAATGCAGGTGGACCTGTGACGTAGAAGGGTCTTCCCAGATACATACCACGTCAGTCTTCGACCAAGCACCGTGCTCTTGCCAAACCAACGGAAGAGATCGGTCATGGTGAAGCGCACACATCTTGATATCTGCGCACTGAAACAACGACATACACACATAGGGAGATACTAGCCAGGTGTCATAGAACAGCTCCTGCGAATTCCTCAAAATTGTATTGATTAATGTATATGCTAATTCTATTGATTGAAGCGCTTAAAAGTGGCTTATTCTAGCAACATGTAGATAGGGCGCTGTATCAAGTGTTGTATATATTGTTTGTTTGGCTTCTTGCATCAGGAAACAAGATTTCCAAATAGGCGATACTTTCATTTCTATTTCTACTGCGTATTTCATTAGAGCATAAGGACTCTTTCAATAAGATCATATGATTTATATGAATTTCTTTATAGCGAAAAGATAATAAGGTAATAAATGTAATAAATAGTTTCACTAGTCCTTTGATGATGCGGTAATAAAAGAAAAGTGATCGTGCCGATCCTTTGAAATTTAATATACTACTGAGGAACTTAAACTGCAATGAGAATGCCCAACACTACATCAGCTTTTTATTGAAAATAAAAGAAGTAAGAAAGAAGAACTGCAACTAATTAATCATATTTTATTGTTTTTCTCAATGAAGTCCAAGTTCAAATAACAGAAAATCAATTTTTGGTGTGACCTTAATTGAAAACAACCACACAAATATTGTTATTGCGGTCGAAATTGATCAAATTGTCGGCGTTGCTGTGCCGCTGGATAAGGCTTGCCACTCTGTAGTTGTCAAATTTGAAATTGTTTATGTTCTAAAGTAGCACTGGATTTGTAATAGGAAGCGAATGTATACGCAGGCCATAGTAGCCTTCAGCTCAGATTTCCATTCCGCTTGCTCAAAAAATGCCCCGATCCGTATCCAAAATGACGTCATCTTTCATTACTGCCATTGTACTATATTTACACTAGTATCGATGAAACAACACGAGTAATTGAATTATTTTAGAATGAAGAAAACCACTTTTTTGTTTACAGTTTCAATCATTTTAAGGTTACATGATCCTTTACAATGTATACGATTAGTGATCGAGTTATCTCTCTCCTTTTTCTCTTTTTAATTTTTTGAAACTCTTATATCATTATTCAGCCATTTAAATTTGTAAAGCAACAAAAGTTATCGGTGTAAATTTTCTTGTTTGCGTGAAAACTTTCACCAATTAAAAGTCGAAACAACCTCTCGTAAATTATATTTAAAGAAGGTTTCTGTGTGTTTTTGTTGAGACTATAAATGTCACACTAAGTTACATGTAGCTTACGTCACAAACAAGGACATAATGACAAGTAATGACTGAGAAATGTTTGAATAGCGCACGTGCATAAAGAGTGACAGGTTTGTTTGCTTTGACTGCCAAAAAAGCGTCCAAATGAAAGGCATAATTAAAGATGAGTTCATCGCAAAATAAACTTGTTGTGTTTCTCATAAGCAAAATAATCTGCTCAAAATATCATAGTGAGTCCTAACTGGTTCATTGTATTGGACTGCTCATCGAGTGTAAATAATGGACATAGTCTGTATTATTCATGAATTATTTACTACCATGCATGCCAACAGCTCGATGGCGTAGTCACCAATATAGTGACCGACAATAACACTGGTTAAGTGTCTAAGGAAAGTGTTCCTATCTCTTTAGCAACGAATACAGAAACAAAACTCCTTTCTTATTTCAGATTTCAGTGAATTACCTGATATAAAAAATAACAAACCAATAAGTATAATAGTGTAAATAATATTAACTTTTTTTTTTAAAGAGGATCACTTTTTAGGATCGTACCTATCTTTCAAAAGTCCTCTACATATGTATGTACATGTAACTAATATAACAACGCAGTCAAAAACAAAAAGAAGAAAAACACTTATACATGCACATAAGTTGTACAAACAATACAATAGAATATCAAATATTTACAACAAAATCTCAAGAAAGTATTTCTTATATTTCAAAGTCTTTGATAATTTTTTTATATACGGGTAGTGTGTTCCATATGATTGCGCCCGAATACTGGAATGTCTTTTTAAACAGTTCGGAGTTGGGAAGAACACAATACAGAGCATGGCTTTCGAATATCATTTGTGTTTCTTTACTTTGGATCCAGGCTTTCGCAACATCTAAATTATGTTCCTTTTGTGTTAACGATTTGTTGATTTCTGGACTATTTACAGAGTGTTCACAATGGACTGCTTTTGGAGTATTGAGGAACTGTTGTTACTTTTATGCTGTGAAATAAAATTCCATTGTTTTGTGTGACAAAAGCCGTCAACACAACGGCCGTCCATAATAAGTATTCTATTGTTCCTATCTCTTGAGGCACAAATAACGAAAAAGAACTCCTTTTATTCTATGTTATTCAAACGACCTGCAATGAAGAAAAACAATACTAAAGCATGTAGAATAACGAACTTGGTTTTCGAATATCATGTATATTTTTGTACTTTGAAGTTCACGTCTTCGCAACAGTTGTTTTTATAGTTTTTTTTTTTTTTTTTTTTTTAAATAGGACTTATTATCGAGAGTGCAGACACAATGCATTTTATCTGTAATGTCTATGCGTTATGTGGTTAATTATCGTAAAATGGACGGCCAGTGTGACGAAGGCCGTTCATACAATGTCCGTCCATGATTAGAACGGAAGGAAAAGCACCCAATTTATTTAGCCATTAATTAATACAGGAGAAAACCCAGTGTTAACCTATATAAAGGACTAGAGGCGTTAAAGGTCATTTTTGGCCTCATCGGGGATTGTGAATTAGTTATATTCGTAATCTGGATAAAAATTAAGTATGCAAATATGAAATTTCAAATTCATTAGACAATTGGTTTAGTAGATATGGCATTACAAGGAGAGACATAACCCGCATTTTTTCATAAGAAAATGCGTGAATATCGTCTTTTATGCGCTATTTGGTTGAAAATATGCCATTTTGAAGGAAATTAACTAAACACTCTTCAATTTTTGAAAGCCTCCATATGCAACAAACAAACAAATGTTTCACATGCTTAAATATTTGTTTGTCACATGCGGAGGCTTTCATTTCTGCATGCTACCTGTCCTAAAACACCATTTTTGGCTATTTCTGCATAGATTTGGAAACAATCTGCACCAAGAAAGATAGTCCCAATTAACAAATATGATGTTTATAACAGAAATTAGTAAATAAATTCAAGACATTTAAAAAAAAAATAAAAAATTATGAGGCCAAAAAGGACCCGCAACGCCCCAAGTCCTTAAGCTTCTGTAAATTATATATTTACACAGCTAAAAAAGAATGGGGAGTTCTAGATTAAAGACTAATTTTGGTGTTTTCTTCATTATCTATAACGAGAGAGCACTGCAAGAAGGCTTTCGGTTCTACATGTTATGTATGTGGTCTTAAGTTCGTTTTGGCGTCACCGTGAATGCCTTCGCCCACTTATAGAGCGCACATCTCCAAAATACAGCAGGATAGGTGACATAAAGTTTAGCTCTAAAACTAATAAAGGGTTATTGAATTTTGAATTTAATGCATAAACATAATTAATTATTGTCATGAATCTGTAATGAACGATAAATGGAAATTCATTTTGGAAGTTCCTAAACCCCAATTCTGTTTTATAGTTTATTTGTCATTTCAAATCAATTTCCTTTTACGGTCTATTTGTAAGACTGCTTGAGTTCAGGAGCGTTTCCATCACATGGCGATAGAATTTATCTACTGATTACTTCGGTGATCGAACAATTTGAAACTCTTTCAAAATTTCTCTGTCCCTCGAGACACAGACAAGAGGAAAATTCCATTAGATTATAATGGAAAATATGCATCGAACGAAATGTGATATGGAATTCGTGTCTTGGAGGGAAAGACGATGAAGTTTCTCTGACGGGGCGTGAAAATGAAAAGTTAAGTTCGCAATTGATAGCGACATGGATATTTCGGGCTATAAATCCTTTATTACTCACACTTTAAAGCGTGCGAGACCACCACGTCCCTTTTCTCTCATTCCATTGAGAATAGGATAGAACTGTCAAGGGCAAGCAATTGGTGAATGGAATCTCTTACACTTACACTGGACGGGTTTGTCCACACTTTTCCAGGATGTGAGATAATCTTTCTGTACATTAGCTCGTCGTGAATGATACAATTTCCCCATGATTTAAAAGCAATGTGACAACATAAGACTATCTCATGCCCAGGGGTGTAGGATGGGGAAATTCCACCCTAGGGGTTTTCAAATTGGAAACAACCCGAGTTTTGCACCGATTTGAAAATCCCGATGGTAAAATTTTCCTATCCTTCACCTCTGGGCATGAAGGAGTATTTTTCACATTTAAATTTCAATCTCCAAAACTAGCTCAAAACCCACAAAAAGGCGTCCCGTTTTGCCGCATTGCGGCTTCGGAATGTTCCCTAGTCCTTGACGTCACGTTTGCTGTCCCATCGTGACGTCACATACTTGACGTTTTAACTATTTTCACCAAATTTTGAATCGCTTGTTTCCAATGGTATTAATCGTCTTAAATTCGTTTCAGTATTCAAGAAGTCATTTAATTAGGTAGTTAATTATACAGGAATTTCGTTACATTATGACCATACGTCTATCATAACTAAGTGGAAATTTTCAATGATGCCTCAAAATGCTCTATTTTACTACAATGTGTTTACATGTATAACCAGATCGCTTTAAGTCAATACTGCTCTAACCAAAAAAGGGAAACAAATACTACCGAAACCCTTGCCTTATTACAATAGACAAATAGGTTTGGTTAATTTACAGCTTTCCTGAGTGTTGAAACCTTAACGGAGGGACGTGTTACTTCGGCAGCACAGGGACTTGTTACTTTTGTGACACAGGGACTTGTTGATATTGGTATCATATGAACTTTATATTACCTCACACAAAGATTTCCCACAGGTATACAACGTTCGGAATATATTGATACAGTTTTTACCTTGATTGACAGCATAGAGATACGTGTATGTTTGATGTTAGGAGAAACATGCCTCCAAAGTAGTCTTCATGCTGTGTGAAGATAATCGGCATACTCTCAACAGCTAATCTAATAGCCGTAATGCAATTGTCGTAAAGCGTATATTAGCATTAGTCGTAACCATAATATATCTGAATGTAAAATCAAATTACTATTTTTTAATTATGTACGATGACTCCGCGCCGTGCTTCAGCGGTATATGTAACGCATGCGCAAACACAGATTTATGTGACAGTAGAGGGCCATCCTTGGCGCTTACTAACGTCATTATATAACATTTAATGTCGTTAGAAATTTCCTGAATGTTTGAATTTTAGTTATAGGATACAATGGCTTTTGTAAAAATGCCGGAATTTAGGTCTGTTCAAAGTGGAAGCATTATAATATGAATTTGTAATGTACCGCGGATGCTGTAGAAGTTCATTTGTGTTGGGTGGTCCTAAAAGGCACATTTTACTTTACTTAATAATAAATTTTGCATTGGATTTTTCTTCGTCATCGGACAAAAACGACGTCCTTTGTATGTATTTTGATGTATTTTCAACAACATTATTGCATCACCTTAAAAACACATTACCGTCAAATTTTCAGAATCATACGGGAACTCTTTAGTGCCAAAACTTCTAATTTGGTCTCACCCAAGAGTGATATGATCGTTGCGCTGAAATGCATGTAAACAGGTGTAGTATCATACAGTTAAATTTCGTTACACTGCCACGACATTTTGGCGTTATATAGGGTTTTGGAGATAAATTAGGGTAACATATAAATGAAATTAACTTCGGTTGTTTCCGTAAATATTCGGGTGAGGACGTGCCGGGTGGATGTCACGTGGTGTAGGGTATATATATAGAGGGAGCACGCGCTAGGTGCGCTCTTTCGAGTTCGTCGCTCATCACCGGAAATATACATGTTGATTTTCTTATATATAGTGTAAGGATGTTTTTTTTTATAAACACATTCAAATGCCATTTTGTGTAGATGTTTGTTGGCCAGTGGAGGTAGGATGTGTTTGGTTGTGGATTGTAATAATCGAATGAGTAACGCGCTATAATCCCATTTATGTCTTGTGTTATCATTTGAATTTAATTGATTTATATTCGGACGAATATAATTAGGGAGAATATAAAGGAAATCTCAGCAAAAACATTAAGAGAAAAAAAGGACCTTGAAATATAGTGTCGGTGCGAGAGTGACAATTAAACGAGGGGCATTATAAGGGGCAAGTTATTTTTTTATATTTTACTTCCTGTTGTCTTCTCTATGGATATATGATATTAAAAACCGCATGACGTAAACTCTCGTTAAACTGACATAATTTGTCCCGCAAAATTTTAGCATTTTAAAGGGGTTCAAAAATACTTCCAAGCATGCAGTTAATGTCTTTATTTATTTTTTCCTTCTATTAAACATCGACTTACTTCATTATTTTGTTTTCAGTTTTCGTCTTAGCGGTACCACACAAAAGATTTATAAGATACGTCTTTACATTTACGGTATAACAGGAGATGAGAAAATACTTGCCTGTGTAACGCGAAGGTGCTTCAGTCAATTTAAAACCTCACTCGATAGTGAAGTCTCCTCAATCTTACCTTCAAGATTGGGTATGATTTTTTTTCTCCCCGATTTTCCTCGAAACCAAATTAATAAATAAAAAATGACAAAAATGAACAATGTAAATTAATGGCTTATTGTATAACAATATCATGCCTACGCAATTAAGCAATTCTGAAAAATTTCAGTTATTCAAATGAAGAAAGTTTTCATAAAATAAGTACAACTTTACTTGGACAATCGACTTAAGTAGGTCTGTATTCATTTGAGCCACTTCCAGTTTAGAACGCGCTAATATTTCGTGCTGATTATCCTACCAGGGTAGGTCACCAAAATCTTGGAGTGTTGATATATCTGTCATGTTCGAGGGAAAGAAAATTGCCACGCCATGCTACATTTGTAATATATTTATTAAGACGACACTACCTTTCGTTTTCAGAAGATGTGATGTTTTCCAAAAGTATCACCAACATTGCAAACAACATCATTCCTTTCACAGAAGCCAATTTCCTTTAACAGTACTAGTGTATAATTCGTCAAATTTCACTGTCCTAATATTTCCCAAGAGAGAACACGTATCAACACGCTAGCTCTGTTGTCAACGGCTCGCTTCGTCTTATTGTTGGTCATGTCCGTCAATGTCAATTGTGATCAGATATTTGCTTGTTTGTGGTTAGTTTTGTTTAGAATGTCACATCGTAGTTTTCATTATTTTGCCTGCTTTATCTCAAATCACTTTTGTGCTGTCTTCAAAGCTAGTCGGCTTGAATAGTTTTGGTTTTTCATTTCTATTTTTGTATTACAAATACGGTCTTTGTATGACTTTTGTTGTCTTTGTTTGACTCACTCTGCCATTGTTTGACACGAACTGTCATTTTTTGGCGCATACTGTCTTTGCACTGTCCTGTATTGTTCGCATAGAATTATGTTTTTTTGGTTTTTTTTTACCTTTTAGTCCCCTATCATCACATTATGTTGACGCCTTTCTCTCGTGGTCCCTCCGTCGTCTGGTCTTATACAATTCTTGACTTTGTCCCCATAGTTATATGCATGTTTCATTTTCAGCTTGGTTTGAAAAAAAGATGGCCACTAGGCAGAAATCTTAAAATTGACAATTAAACGTTATTGTCATATATTAAAAAAAAAAAAAATTGAACATTTGCTCCAAATTTCATTAGTATTTATTCCTGTTCTCAAGTTTTCCATGTGTTTCATTTAGAGTTTCAAAATGCTTCGTCCAAAGAAAAATGTAACTGCCAGAAATCTCTCTTGGTAATTTTTTTACATTTAAAAAAATAGTTTAAACAATGACCACACTTTGAAAGAAAACATCACACACAGCACCATATTTTGTTTCCTGAAAATTACCACAATATGCATTATTATTGTCATGAGTCATTCAAACAGACAAGAGAAAAAAGATCTAAGACGAAACTAGAGCTAGTGAAGAACTTCCTTATATTCTTAGCTGTGATTGGCTTAATAATAATAATAAGGATTAGTTTGGATTAGTATTGTTTAACGTCCTATCAACAGCTATGGTAAACTTTCATTATTGAAGATTAAATCCTGATTTAGTCAAAGGCTGTACTGTCATTGATTGACATACACACAACATGATTAACTTGTACCGTCTTTGATTGGTATCTGAAGCTTTTATTATTGACTTGTACTGGATCTGATTGGCTTGTACTTAATTTGTCATTGTGTCCCCTACTACGGTGTTAACATATACCGCAGTTGATTCGGTATTCTCTCACCCTTCACATGAATGTATCCCGTTTTAACCGGGGAAGATCAGCTTGTCATCCCCTAGGGGGAGATAGCCTATTGCCGATTAGCACGTGTTTTAAAAATTGTGACGTCATTAAAACGCGTCACCGGTAATTGTGACGTCATCAAAAGTGAATGACGATATCCATACCACACATGTGTTTGTGTTTAAACTACTGCCGGTGGAGTTGAAAGTGTCAGAAATGTCAGTTGTGACTAAAATAATAGGATAGGAGAAAAATAATCATCCCCTACCTTAAGGGTGTAACAGAAAAATCTCCAACCCTCGGGGTGATTTTTTTGGTTGTCTAACCCTCGGCAGAGCCTCAGGGTAGGGGAAGATTCTATTATTCAATAGTTTCATGGCTACCGTGCTACATATAGATACGACAATCTTTTTAAGAAAATACCGAATGTTAACTAAACAATAATTCGAACTAAAAAATAAAATAAAACTAAGGTTAATTGTTAAAAAAGGAAATATTTACAAGGGGACCCATTTATTAGTACAAGGAATATAAGACAAAGTGATCCGGAACTGGGGGTCTTCTGCTACATCGACAAATACCCGCCATATGATATACATGTAGGTCAAAACCAAGTTAACTTACAACACAGGGTTTCCAAAAATGCAGGTTGCTGAAGACTACGGGTATAAAGTTTTACGGTCGCAATCATGATCTCATATGGTAATCAGTTATATTTTGTGTAATGTGAGTGTGCCTTATGGTTTTGTCGTCACTACCCGAGTTTTCGTTGTTTGGACGTGATACAACTTGAAGCAAAATACGCTTACTCTTCCGAAACACCTGGGTCCATGTTCATGAAACCGTTCTCATGCTCAAACTCAGATTTTGTGCTCAAGCCCGATTTCTTTATTCGATGATAAATCTATAATGCTTCACATTTTGACAATAATTTGGAAGAATTCGCGAGAGAATATTGTTTTTAGAGTTTACATCTGACTATTTTTACCATACCGTTTGATTTAAGAGAGTTACAAGAACGATTGTTGGAGCACAGAATCAATGCTTGAGCATGAGAACGGTTTCATGAAAACGGGCACTGGTCTTTTTCTCCTTGTACTTTTCATATTCTTGCCTATGAATCTTTCTTTTGTTCATATTTTGCCCAGGTTTAACCGACTTTGAGTTTGAATCATGGTTTTGTTGACGCTTCGATATTATCTTGCTTATTTAATTGCCTATAATGTTCTTTTATTACCTTGGAATGTCTTTGTAACATCAAAATGTACGTTTTATCTATCTTTTTACTAAGTTAAAAACCATCCATAAAACGAAATCTTTGACAATAAGGAATGTACTACCAAGTAGATACATGTACTTCTGACATAGAGCGGTGGAAGTCGTGTTCCCTTCTCGGTCCAAATTTTGCCCCACGCTCGTCAATACCTTAGGACAACATCTTCAGAAAAATAGCATTCCTTTTTTGCATTGCATGTTATGTTCTTTTTTATAATATTATATCACATATTATTGAACTTCGGTTTGCCGACTGGACAGTATTTCGACTTTGAATGACAAAATAAAATCGAATAATGAACCTACGTCACGTTGATACATTTGTATTGACCTTTTTTTCGTGAATACATTGATTACCTGTTTACAGTTTGGAATCCTTATTAAATAGTGTTTATATGATTATTCCGTCTTTGCGTATTGCAGAGTTATCTTCTCTTGTGAGCAGGTATTGATTGTTACGTCATTGGTTTGTGTGAGAAAATTACGCAGTTTTCTCAAAAATTGATGACGTTACTCTCACAAACAAATGATGTAACAATCAATACCTGCTCCCAAGAGCAGATAACTCTGCAATACGGAAAGACGGAATACACTGATATGATTAAAATCATCTCTCACTTACTAACCCTTTTTCAATTTCAAGTATCGCCGTCCTTTTTAACGTATTAAATTAGATCATAAATGATCGATGTAAGTACATGGTGACTTACTAACACAAATTAACTTTTGAATAATAAATGAAAGAATCTGCAACTGATAAAATCTTTATTGTTCTATCAAAATCGTTGAACTATAATTCAAGAATGAAAGAAAAAATGGAAATAGATTCAATTCTCACACCGAGTAGAGCATACCCTTGACATGATGTCGCAAACAGAAGCGACGTTTTGGGAGTACCTTATAATAATTATCTGATTCACACTAAACAGTCACGTTTCATAGATGCATATGTTTCTACACTTACGTACCACATGTATGCTAATAAACAAGCTGTTTCAGTACAACCCATCCTGATTCTTGAATTTTTTTATTAGAGAACGCTCTACAAAAAATAGTGCATTCCAAGTTATGTCTCAATTTTTTTATATTGTGGTGAAAATATTCAATTCGTTACTGACAATTCTTGCATCGTTTTGTTTCGAGTTTTGAGTGCGAAAATGCACCACAATTCAAACTCGTATTTATAAAGAATTGCTCACTTACGTCTGGTAAAGACCATTGTTTGTTAGTAATTGTAAAAGGAGAAATATTTTCAATCTCAATTTAAATTTGCTTTCTTGATTTTTCTTTTAGGCACGACACAGCGTCAAGTGTATAATGATGCAAGAAATATGAAAATCGGTTGTACATTGTATAATTCTCTTACAATACCAAGGATAGAGAAACCAAAATAAGTGTGCAGACTACTGTGGCACTATTGAACCCACAGCACACATATATATATATTGTACATGTATTTGTGTTACTCAGTGACGCTCACCCTCGATACCCCAGGGGTTACACTCACTTCGCTCTCTGGCTGCACCCCTAGATTATGTCATAGCAAAAAATCGAAGGCTCGGTGCACGCCATCCTGTGTCTGAGACCAGAAGACTATTTTGATCCTTTGATGTACATCAAAAGAATCTGTCGGTCGGGTAACGGTAATATTGACTGGCTTTGATGTCGGGTGTCGCTCCTCTATAATTTTCAAAGGACAGGTATCAGTCAAGCGACTGGTCAGGTATTTTTTTACCAGAGGTCAATCAAATAGCAAGTCGCGTGCCTTCGAATTTGCTATGACATGTTCCAGGGGTACAGAGAGCTAATCACAAATTTATAGTTGAAACTGGTAGATGGCACCAGATTGAATATAATGACAGAAAATGTACCCATTGTAAT
>JAUMHH010190217.1:0-14190 GCA_032359455.1 Chlamys rubida
TACTAGTCATATGCCACCTTGCTAATATCTCCCTATGTGTGTATGCCTGCGAGTGTGCTGGAGATGTATTGTGTTCTATTGTATTGTGTATTGTGACCTCTATCACTGTGTACGGTAAACATTTAAAGTGTTACACTTTGGTACCACTTCTGTACTATACCAAAACAGAATCCTGGACTGGAATCCTTATAACGTCAAAGGAAGTTACTTATATGTAGGGGAGATAACCCCGGTAGTTCTGTTTAATGGCAGAAACTTGAAGTAAAATCCTACCATTTAGAAGAGATGACTTGTCTGATAATGTTTAACATATTGGCAACAGACAGGCAGGGACACCAATATTAATACTTGTACAAGAGAGATATCTAGTTCTACTTAGTGACAACAGTGATATTTTTATCAAATTATTACTTATTCTTAAAGGTTCTGTTTACAATGTAGTGCGATATGAACACTTTGTTTTCTCTTCCAGGTAAACCCAAAAGATGTAAATAGATTCCACATGGTAAGTTTGTCTTTATTTTTGTACCTACATGTCTGCATCCAGTTGAGGTCAAATATCTTCTGTGAAATTAAAGTGTAATCCATATTTGTACATGTGCTACTAATCAGATAAGAAATTCATTTTTTGTGTTGAATATTCATCATTTATACTGGAGTTGCTTCAGAGGCAATTTAAATTAAGACATCAATGACAGCAAAGCTTTGTAAATGTTCTGGAATACTTGTACTTGGTCCAAAGCTGGTAAAATTGAAGGCCATGCAATCCAACTTGATTACCTCCCTTGAACCAAAGAATTAAAAAGTAAAATTTCCATGAATAAAAAAAAAATGTCCATTGTTAGGTTAAGAAATATTTGTCATGTCTATTTATTTTTCTCTGTTGCTGCAGGCTTACACCAATGTACTAAAGGGAAACATGGATGGACTCAAGAAAAAGGACAAAAAGGCTGCAGCTAAGAGCAAGGCCAAGGCTACACAGTGACCCATTACAGTGACATGTTTTACAGGAAAACTAGTCTCAGACACAGGACTTTACAAGGCTTAGAAGGATTTAATTTAAAGGGAGTCCCACGTTTGTCGCATGAGGGTCACCTTTGCTAAGTATAGTCTACTGTATCCATCCTAGACTGGGACACATGTCTATCCTTGTTTAATCTTGATTGTCGCTTGAAACATCTGACCTGTCAACTTGTGAGGCTGGAACATTTTATACACTGCCTAAGTAACAGCGAGATGAGACACTGTTGAACGGCTTATGAGGAAAATCACATGAACTGAAGTTGACCAAAGACCAATATTTTGAACCATTTTCAGTGGTACGAGAGCACAGTACATGCAATGAAAACCCCTGTGTGGTAGTTGTGAAGATCTGTTTTCCTTTATGCTTTCCTGAATTTTGAAGTGTCCGCATTTAGCTGTTATCATCTCTTAGAACTAAATTATAAACAGGGGTTTACTCATGAAAATGTAATAGTTCTGAATTGAATTAAGTAAATGTGTAAGTCTATTATAACAAAGTGTATTTGCCTGGTATATTGGTTAAAAGTTGTAACAGGTGAAGGTATATTTGATTGAGAGAAGTGAGACTCAAGGAGAAGTGTAGGGTGTGTGTGGGTGTGTGTGTGTGTGTTACTATGTGGTCTGTATCAGACACAGAGATGTCACCACCTTTAGCAGGTTGTGAATATTCTACTATAAAACTGGAAATTCTCCTGTGTGGAAATGTTAACATTGTGAATCTTCAAACCGATTGTGATGTGGTGATTTTCATTTTAACAATTGTTCTAAAATTATATCGAATAAATATACAAGGTACATGTATATCTATATAGAGCACATGTATATGGATATTTTCATGCTAATTTATATATAATTACTCCCCACGAGAAACATGAGCATTTCCGAACTGCGATAATTTCCACTTTTACAATGTGTTATCCTATTCCTCATTCATTACTGTACCGGTAATTGATAATTTACTATTGTATACATAATTGTTTTCTCTTATTCTGACTCCAGAAGTCATGAAGTAGCTTTCTGTCTGCTTGTATAATTGTATGTGATCGTGTATTGGTCTAAATAACTTAGTTTATAGGTAAAAATATTACCATTTTCTTCCTATCATTTTTATTATACTTCCGTATCAACAAAAAATACACTGAGCTTTGTCTTTTCAAGTGCAAATGTAGACAGTTTATAAGTAAAATAAGAGTCATAATATGTTGACTAACAGAATTGGAGCTTGAGACTGTAGCTGGGTTTTTTTCCCCTTTTTTTAGCTGTGAAGCTAGCCACGATTTGGACTCTTTCATAATTATGATCATGTAACTTTTCAATTTTATTCTAAACAATTTGTGAGTGAATGCTGATGCTTTTGCAGTAGCTGTGTGTCTGTAGTTATGGTGCCTGTGTGTTACTGTTGGTGAGAAGCATGGTTGTTATTCTCTCCTCATCATACGTGTATTTGTCAAATCATGTCAGTTATGGAATTGTGATAATACCTACTGTGTTATACGAAGTTCAAACTTTGTCCATTTGATTACCATATAACATAAAAATGAGAACCCCCTGATGTATTTACTTTATAAATGCAAAATATTTGTAAATTTTTGTATTTATAAAGCCTACACTGTTAACCCTTTCAACCCTATGTTACTTTAGTAGACTCTACAATGCATTGATCTGGATGAGTCCATTATGGTAAAGGGTTAAAGGCAAAACTAGTTGCTAAATGAACCAAAGCCACCAACTCAACTGGTGACACAAACAATATTTTTGGCTCCTAATGCATATTCTAATTTAATTATGCTGCATATAATTAAATCAAATATCAAATATCACGGACTGACATTGACTAAATAATTTACCTCTAATCAAGTGAGGAGAGAAGTACAATGTAACAGTATAATTATCTTTTCACAACCTTGTGTACAAGCTGATGCAGCAAGCAAAAAGATTGATTTGTTTAGTTAGAAAACAATAGATAGTTCTATGACATTGTTTACATTTATCATGTATTTGGTTTGCTAGGTGGCAGGATGATAATATTAACCCTTTCACCCCTATGTAACTTTAGTAGACTCTACCATGCATTGATTTAGATGAGTCCATTATGGTCCACAGTGGTGAAAGGGTTAAAAGCACTTTACTTTCATCATCTGTTTATTTGAATGAATTTTTGTATGCAAGTCTGAACTTTAAGCACCATATCTTAGTGATGTGTCCACTTATTTAATAAAAAAAAACTAAATAAAAATTCAATTTATTCTTTTGTTGCCTGGTTATGTTTTTTTCACTTTTGAGTCATATGTTATAAATATAAAATCAATTGAGAACAGTTCTGATGAATGACTTAATACCACAACAACAACAGAACCTTTTGTAAAGGACTAGGGGCATTAAGGGTTATTTACAGCCTCATCGGGGATTTAGGATTAGTTGTAAAATTCATAATCTGGAATAAATGAAGTACGCAAATAGGAATAGTTGTTTGTCACATGCGGAGGCTTTCATTTCTGCATGTTAACTGTCAAAAAACACCATATTTCGGCTATTTCTGCATTATGGTAGGGCATCTATGCATGCGCATTGGAAAACATCTATATCAAGAAAGATAGCCCCAATTAAACAATATGATGTTTATAACAGAAATTGGCAAATAAATTCAGTTGAAATGTTTACTTTTTTCGAGTCCAAAAATGACATAACGCCCCAAGTCCTTTACTTCAGTATACTCATGTAAGTCCATTTTTGGGATGGATTGGTGTGATTAGAGCTGTCCACTTATACAGCTACTTTAACCGGTAAAATGACCATGTTGTAATAGAATAACATGAAGTAATCCATATAACTATGTACAAGTCGACAAATCTGAAACAAAAATCATACTCCCCTTTGTTTTTTGTGTGGAGGTAGATTTATTGTAACGTTTTGATAAAGACTTTTCCCTTTCATTCATCTCCCAGTTTGGCAGAATTTAATTGTACATGTAATCACATTCACCCTCTTATTTGCGCTAGAGGGAATTTCTCTTTAGTTCAGTTGATAGAATAGAGGACTTGGAAGATTGGGATCGCTGGTTAAATCCCCATGATCCCTGGTTTGGATGAAATGCACTACTCTCTGGTGTTACTTGGTTTGTGTTTTACGTCCTATCAACAGCTATGGTCATTTGAGGACGTGCCAGGTTTTGTTGGTGACCGAAAGCCTAGGTAACCGGGGGAAAACGACCTGCAGCAGTACCTGGTGAGTCCTGCCCAATAGCCTCCATCTAGTGACCTAATGGCGGGGGGGCTATTGATTGTCCGACACCCGGCCCCTCTCCTGTTACACCTTCACTTGTAATATCAGTGTCAAAATAAATTGGCACCCTGTTTCCTCATTTCATTTCATTAAAATTAATGAAAAATGACATACTAAGTAGCTAGAAACCGAAAAAGTACATCACATTTATTTCAACATTTATAAAACTTCTTGCATTGAAAAGCATCCATAACCTTAGTTATCTCCAGTTTCGTGACATACAAAGATAGTACACCATGTAGGTAAATTCTCACTCAATTTTTCAGGATTTTGAATGAAATTCAAATTCAAAATCATTCAGAACAGCTATACATAGTTTAAGGTTTGCCCCTCAGCTGCCACGCGAGAAATGGTCTAATGTGAGGACAAGTGGCGAAATTCGTAACTCGCATCCTAAGCCTATATCATTAATAGGAAATGCACAACACCGCCTGTATGTATAATATAAAGGAGTTTGTTGAGAGAACCAACGGTATATGTGTAGCTCATATTGAAGAGGTTGCTTTTATGACGAAAGTGCACTAGTGTCCCGGCGTGACAGAACATATATATAGATATCATACAAGGTTATTAACCTACACCAGAAGAATTCAAACAACAGAGATGGTCAAAGGACAACGAGAACAGCTGACCAGATTTCAAGGTTACTTAATTCTATCTGACCAATACATATATGTCTCTTTGAAAGCCGTATATGATATATAACAGCAACAAGACGGATCTGCCATAGGATCGCCGGTTTCCCTCTTGGTTGACAACCAATTTATGGAAGACTTTGAGGAAACAAAGCATTGGTTCCCAATTTGTCTGGTTAAGATAATATTAATGAACTTGTGAAGATTTCATCAGTGGAAATCAGTAACTTTACACGTTATATTAACAAATCTTATCTGGCAATCAAGTTTATCATGGATCGGACATCAGAAGGCAGCCTTATTTACTAGATGTATGATCATGAGTACACACGTAGATCCGGACAGTTCGGTGAATATTACCGTATGCCATAAGGCTCTACACACAGACCAGTGCCCATATAGCTTTTGATTCCCATCACCCCCTCCAGTATAACTGTACGTATGTGTGGTCATCACCCTTACCAACAGGATCTACATTGCCACTGTGACCACGCAGATAAGGACGAGCACTAGAACATGCGGTCAGCACGTGCACTCGGTCGTTGCAGACACAGTCACTGGACATTCAGTCTAGCCATTTTCCCAAAGAACAAGGATCACTCCCTATGTAATAGGCGTACAGAGGTCATTCATTGCGTCTTGGTGAAGAAGGGCGTAAGAGGTTATCTATCAAGAAACAGTCAAGGAGAATTCGCAGTATCCCCAAAACAAATCTAAGAGAGTGGACAAGTAGATGACAATCCAATCCTGACACTTCATATATATCGGAGAAACCGAAAGATTGCATGTCACCCGATCAAGGAGCATCGAAGGTACACGGAACAAAGGACTTTTACCTCCAATGCCTCTGCTGTAGCTACAGAAAACATGACTTGGAAACTAGTCACGAAATTGATGTACCCGGCGTTTACATCTTCAAAGGGAACATAGTTATAGCAGGGTAGCAAGAACGCCATTAATAAAAACTACCTTTACAGGCACCAGGGGATCCGGAGGTATCATCTATCTCCTATCTACGACAGGGCGTCGCTCGGTCGAGTGATATAGTGATATAGCGACGCCACCGATCGTGTACCAGAGAGTAAGCAAAACGGACAGATATTATGGAAAGATCTTTATTGAGCTTTGTACAATGTTGATGATGTGGGGGAGCATCAATTGATGTCCATAACCCTAAGCCGTAGTTTGTATAAGTATTTTTCATTTCTCTATATACCCTGACAATCTAAATTGTTGATAAACACGGGTGATCAGTTTGCCATCGACCGAACAACTAGTTTCCACTAGATCTGTGTATACGACCAAACGCTTGAATATGTTTCACTAGCTATATGTCCCTCTTGGCCAGCTTCATGCCTTTTCAGTAACTTCTAACGTTAAAGCTCCGACTGTCATTCAGCAGGTTCCAAGATAGATTACTCTACTACTTCCGCCGGATCTACAGAAACGTTCATTTCTGTCTAACAATGTAACGACTCCACCACGAGTAGAGATATTATCAAACCATATAGTCGCTTGGCTATCGACGCCAACGTCAGGTCGCACAAGGTAGCTAATGGACCAGACATTTTTAATATATCTTATAATCCTTTACACGATTCTGATATCAGGCCGTCTCCTGCTCTCGTAGGTTGAATCGCTTGTTTTACGAGATGCAATAGATTCCACAAGCAATGTTTTCTTCGTTTAGTCCCCATATCGTTCACAGAACCAATCCTTTTCTCCTGCTCTCATCATTGAATTTTTGTTTTACTTGCTCTGTTGATTTTTTCCTCCTGTACACAATTTACATCGACATGTATATTGTACTCATAGTGCATTTTCCTTCCTTCCCCGCGGGAGTGTGAAAGTTGTGCTACACTTTAGTCTTGTCCCCATTTTACCGTCTTAGAGTCATTACTTTCTGACACAGATCTAGAGCTATATATAGAAAATTAACATTCTCGTGTTAATTCATTGTGTTTCCTTTCCCCTATATTTCCGCCTTTGCGTAGATAGAGTACATGTGTACACCCCGATTCCTGGATACTCACACCGGCGACACGCAGATTCTTCCATCCATATGAAGGTTGGTTGACTTTGACGTTAGGCTCTGCAAATTTTCCACAGACAGCAGTTACGATGGCGTATACCTCGAAATCTCTGACCATGTCATCTGTAATGGCTCTGTTTCTAGACTAACGTACAAAACGTATGTCCACCGTTCACTGGACTTCATGCCTTGTAAACGGGTTTATATTCTGGTCTCGTCTTCAATCTGTCTGATAGGATTATCTGCCTGTACCATTCCTTGTCTCGTTAGCCCTTTACCAGGTCTGTCCAGAGAATAGTGCGATCGAGATAACAAGAAAGCCACACTGATCTGCTGTTCCTATGCAACGTCCTGTACCTTCTCTCTATCTACTCTTTACACTTCCTGGGTGTTTCCATCAGGTAAAATGTCATAAGGACGCATCTGGGAGACATTTTGGTCACCGTCGTCATGTGACCTTAGCTGTTTCGAAATCGTTTATAACCTAAAATGAGCAAAATGAAAAATAACTGACACGACAAGTCTATGAATACAATTTTAATAATAAAAAAAGTACAAAACAAACCCAGATTTTACAAAACAAATGACAAGATCGATTCAGAATATTTTAAATGTGAATCAAAAGTTTAACAATACAAGACACTAGATTTAAAAAAAACAGGTTTTATACATGTCATATACATTACCAGATAGTAAGCATAAAGCGTGATGAATCTTTAAAAAATGCACAGTTTGACAGGCCGTTGTATAGAATTGCATTCACACAATGGAAAGTCATACAAACTGAACAGAGAAATACATTTTAAAAGGGAACCTATACATTAACCCCACACTGTGAGTACTGGTTTATTAAGATCGATGGCTAATACGGTATGCGAGATATATTCATACATTCCTAGTGGTCTACAACCTACAAATCACCCCCACCTTATAATGAGACGTATGTGCTCCCACTTTGTATGCGGTGTGCTGGGCCCATATTCATGAAACCGTTCTCATGCTCAAGCATGAATTCTGTGCTCAAACCATCTTTTTCGCAACCCGCTTAGATAATGTCAAACGATCACAAAGTCAAATGTAAATATTGAAAACAGTATTTGGCTTTAAGTTTCTTCAAAAAATTTCCAAATCATTGACAAAATAAGATTTATATATTAAGTTATAACAAGAACAAGAAATTAGGCCCGAGCACAAAATCCATATTTGAGCATGAGAATGGTTTCATGAATATGGGCCCTGATCGTCGATATGGACTAAGCTGTCCATGATACGATGTACAAATGGAACAATGATTATGAAGATTATAGATAACAAGTAAACAAAACAACAAAAGTAAGTTGTATTTGCTCCTAATGAATTCACATCGGTCTAGTTCTACTTGTACTGTTAGCGGCTGTGTATTAAACAACATATCCATTCGCTTTTAGCTCTATTCGTTTGTGGACTGCCTGCCGTTTGTTACAATAACTCTTTACTTTAATTCGAGAACTGTTTTAATTCTCAGAATAAGATTCTTGTTGAGGATGGCGTCACGCTGATTGATTTCCGGTATTCTTCAGCAAAATTGACACTCTTTTCCAGGTATAATGAATAGAAATTTATATTAAGCATGCACACCAACAGTATGATATCATGAAGTGATTTCATTGCGTTTTGACACGCTCCTAGTTCCCATCCCGACTGGCTGTTGACTAGCAAGTAAAGCATGGTTTCCTTCTGTGATGTAGGACAGATATACTAATTACAAATCAAGGGTTCTCAGTATTTACCTTGCTTCAACATGTACAGTAAATGATATATATTTACATCCATACATACAGTTTTACCGTTGCCGTAATTGATTGAGCGCATAAATAACGTGATATAGTGCAGCTACTTTTAATAAAACTGGGTTTTTTGGGTTTTTTTTTTTTTTTTTAAATATTTTGGCACATTTATACAATTTTTCTTCAATGTTGGTATTTTGAACATTCGTTATCTTCTTTAATACGATTCCTGTAAAATATACATAACACTTCACATGTATATATATTTTTTTTAAATAGTGAATGATCATTGAAAATCCGTCTTGAAAACACAAATATTGACGCAACTAATATTACGCTATCGGTCTAACGGTGAACAGAAGAGGCACACATAAGAAATATTTACCAGGTCATGATACAATGTACTTATCAAACTTGTCACTATTTATTTGGGTTGATGCTAGCAAGTAAGACACGAATTTTCCATACAAACGTTTCTAACTTGTTTTTTTATACGCTAGTATTTTTTAAATCAGTTATCCATGCTAGGAGTACACCAAGTGCAATGCACTTTTACTCTAGTGTAACAAAATTATCTTTTATCCAAAAATAGGATGGGACTTGGTTGGCAATTAGTCACATTGTCATATACACAATATTCAGTAGCGATAATACACAGCATCGATTGTCGGCGGGAAGTCACCACACACAGCCATCGCTATTCTGGTGCTGATGCGGGCGAGTTCAAAAGATCAAAATTAATGGAAATTGCATCAGAGAAACGAGCTCATTTCATATGCAATACGTGTTGATTATCATGTTGGGCCTGTGAAGTTAAGACGGAGAAACTGTAGCAGGGTAGGCTACGATTTTGGCGTCGAGCCTTGTTGCATATTTTGATCTCAAACATTGAAAATAGTTTTCAAAGATGGGTGTTTTTTATGTCTCTTCCTCATAGTTTCGTGTTTTATTGTCAGCGCCGTTCCCCGGTTTGAAATTGATTATATGTCGTATCTTTATTGCGTGTTCATAAGATTAATAAACGAGCCAATAAGGTTCTAAATGACAAACAAATCTTTGTCGATCTGAACTTCTGGGTTTGTTCCGTTGGATTTAAGAAAATTAAATAAATTCAAAGATCACAGGACATATTTATCACATTGGCGATAATTTTGGCAAATAATGCAAAAAAAAATACTTCCAAATCCGCAAGGTTGAAGTTTTTGACACCAAACGTCTATAGTCCCGATTGGATCTTGAAATTCACGCTAAAATTACGTGACATTTGAATCAAAATGTTATCACCAGCGAAATTCCAGGTGGGATAGCTACAACACATTCACGTTTGGCTTCAATGCCTGTTGCAATATATGGCAACAACACCAGCTGGCGTCAATGTCAGATCAATGAAAATCTTGACGTAAATACAAAAAAAAGGCGTCAATAGTAGAATATTTGAGCATGGTGACTTCAACATTCAACAAACAGTTAAATCAAGGATAGTTCAGTATCTTTAACTCCTGATTGTGCCAACTAGCGTCAGTGTCACTACGACCAAAATACTTTACCCCAAGCTCAGCCTCAACAATACCAGTATATTTCAATACACTGCAGGATGTTACAGTTTCTTACAAAACATGCATTTCCCCATGCTACATGTCTATACCCAACAACATTGGTGTCTGTTCTGTTTAAATTGAGTTTATCCCCATACAATGTTGAACATATTGGTATATTTCTACATAGAATAACATAGAAACGTATCTGATACATTGCGTGTGTCTAGGCTGGATTGCCTGTCGTAGTTATTCTACTCTCCGTTACGCTTTGCTTCGAGATTACAAATTATCAAAGAGCGCAACCTGAGGAGAGAAATGGCACTTAGCTAGGTAATCCAGTCTATATGTGTGTTCTGTATTTCCTGTGTAAAGCGTGTGTATCCCCGTGATGTAAATGGATACACTGACGTAATTTTCCCTCCTGATGAGACCAATCCCATCAATAATGTGACTTGGACTAATGATGTAGCTGCTGAACGGTGCTTGACTTTCCTATAGGAATTATTTTCCAGTTCTGAGGGCAAATCTGTCATGACTGTATAATGACACTTATAAGCTTTTTGTGGAATGAAATAATCTTCTGCGGATCAATATACAATATTGAAAACCATTATGTCACAATGATGTTCCATAATTATGTGAGAGGACGAAAAACTCTTTATACAGACATGACCCCGTTGCTGCCTATAGCCCTGTCAGAAATAATGGAACAAAACATACCTACATATATATAACATATGTATGCAAAAATCCAAGATATCAGATAAATGAACTGTGGGGCCTGTTCGTTTATGCCGAACAACTGCAGATGTTTATGCAGGTCTTGAAAGGCTTTGTCAGGCTCGCCTGAAAGCAGCATCAGATTACTAGATCCGACCTTATTTCATAAACGAACAACTGTGGTCCGACCGGTTCAACAGTTTAAACGAAAACCGCCCTGGATTGGTGAATATAATTGGTTGGCTTTTGTCTTCTTATATCAACACTTTTCTTTGTTCTACCAATAGCGGAGAAAACACTTTATTGAGATAGACTTTCGATTCTGATTTCGTCCTTGTGAGTATGGTACTGTGTTTTTCGAGTACGGGAAACATTTGCCATATCCTCATTAGGTGACTTACGTTCCATCAAGTCGGCTGTCTGCCTATTTCGACAACTCTAGTCCAATCCGTACGGTATCTGAGGAATGATAATCTAAAACCCATACCACTGAGAGACAGGCATATGTGTTTTTTATAGGAAATTGACGAAGTGTAACCTATTTGAAGTGCCACGTTCTATTTATTTTCATTTCATCCCAAATCATACACTTGTATTTTCTTTTTACGATTCTAATTTTAAATTTGATTGAGGAAATTGAATTGTCATATTTGCACACTACCGATAGACTGGTTCATTAGTCGTATACAGAGTTGTCAATTTGTGCAAGGAATAGTAAAATCGATTTCTGAATTACAGTTGTTTTGGGGATTAGCTCGTGCTTCAATGGGGAATACAGTTTGATTCTTTTTGTTTTTGTAAAAGAGGTATCACACCCTGGTAAAAGTAATTAAAATCATTTTTAAAAAGAAGAATTTGACATTTGTCGTAACGGTATAATCTCAGTTATTTGATTAGGTATACCCGCGGGAGACTGTTTTCGCTCGCGCTTCCCGCCCTTTTGTCGGGGGCTTGAGATGGCAACTCCATGAACGACTTCTTACTTATGCATTGCTTACTGCCATTGAATGCTTCACAAATTCAATCATCACGTGCTCTCAGTGTTAAGGTATACGTTTGCACTCAAATCACGCGAATCTTTAGATAGTTAATATGTATATATAGATATAGATATATAATCTTCATTGAAATTGAATCTGTAGAATTTCTCTTGAACTTCTTTATTATTTCTTCGGTGGGTATTGTAATGTAGAGATAATTGTAATTCACAAAACGAAATAAGGATTTCCGGAAATGGGCCATGCTTTTCGGTGATATTTGCATTGATGTGATTAGGACTCTGACGCCACATGTCGTGCTACAAATGTAAGACCAAAACGCGAGTTTTTGGCACTGCCGGAGGTACGTCAGTCTCTATTGCATGTTACAGAAAAGCATGTTCACGCTCCGTAAAAATATGCACTTATATATATATAAAAATAGTTCGGCACTAAAACATGTATTCTGGCGGTACTGAATCACGCTTACACTTCTCAGTGGCACAAAGCATCGTTAAAAGTACTTCACACTTCATCTGTCGAAATTGATGCAGATATTTTTTATATATTTTGCTTATTAGTTCTTATAGTCAAATACAGTTGATGACGTATGAAATGTCAGCAGATATTTACAAATGATAAAGGTAGTTACTATATTTCTACCTACTGAGTTGTATAATAACCCTCGTGATCTGAAAATGTTCCTGCTTTGACTTGTGAAGATCATAGAAAGACCCATTAATATCTATTTAGACGTCTATGGTAAATAGAACACAATCATAATACGATCAGTCATATTATCGCAATTATAATAAGGTTAGGTCATAGTGGACGGATACAAATAACCAATACACAACATGGCAGAAATTTCAATCGGTCGTCAGAACAAACAACCCGTCACACACAATAGAACGCACTATAGTAGAATGTTTAAGCCTAGATGAAGGGATAAATAGAACTTTTTGTCAAATAATTAAACTTATTTTTATTATGCTATTTTCTCTGAGCTATCAATAATAAATACAAAATCATCACGTGTTCATTAATAGCTAACCCAATTAGGACCGGCAATCAAAACCTCGTACCCAATAATAGCATTACTTCAAACACGGACTTGGTCACGAGATGATTTAGTAATCTAAACACGTTGTCGGCGAGCTGAGTTCATTGGCTGTTAAATTGTCCTGAAAAAATGCATGAATTGTTTGATGTTGTTGGCATTCTATGACGTAGATTGGCAAGGTTTGTGTGAAGCGTGAACGCTTGGTTGTTGTGTAGATACCGACAAGTTACAAGCAATGTGAATGTAGAAAAAGTGGTGTTCCGCCATTGTCTAATACATCATTCAGTCTCTTTTGAGAAGTTATGTACAAGAACAATCATGTCTTAGCGAAAACAGGCCCCAGTTTCATAAAAAAGGGTTCTTTAGCTTAAGGAATATCCGGAAATTACATGTAGTGTAAGTTTCTCCATATGAAGGCATTAGTACTATTCAGAAAAAATCACTAAAGTGAGCAGACCTGTTGGCAGAACACATGGTATAAGCAGCAGGAATCTGGGGGCAGGCAATTGTGGAGCACTTTCAACGACTCCGGTGAGCGTCCGTGTGGGACATGATAGAGAGCTAGTCATCAGGGTACAAAGCTCGATAGTGAATAGTCCTTGATGCCTCGCTGAAGCCGAGGGTGAGCTTCGGGAAGCCAGGACCGTCAAGGCAGTGTGTTGAGCATGGAGCACAGTAATCATGAATCGAAAAGTGCATCCAACTATCAAACTTGTAGAGAGACCAAGTTAATGGTGGAGCGTCCACGTCTGTTCGAAAGAGGATGATACACTGCAACAGATGATGAATGATTAGTTCATACTATTCCTCTTTCTGAGCATCTGCTGAAATGACATGCCTCACCGGCTAGAACAGATATCTCGAGCAGCCAGTGTTATCGATATGGGCACTGTTGCAAGTTACACACTTCACCACACCCAGCACGAAGGATGGCACTCAGACTCTGAACAAACGTGGCCACAATTCGACAAACATGTTTGCATCTGTTCGTGACTATGCACGCAGTGTGATCGCGTAAGGGAACGAGAAACTGGTGCTGGTGGACGGCGCCGCGCCGGTGCCCGACTACATCAACACCGCCGTCAGCGCCATCATCCAGCGACTGGACCTCACCTTCCCGTCGCTCGACGCCGCCCGCGAAGCCGCGTTGTGCG
>JAUMHH010190228.1:0-10041 GCA_032359455.1 Chlamys rubida
AACGCGGAAAAATATGAGAATTTTTACACCGCTAAAATCTCGACTTTGTTTTAGTATTTGTGACGTCATGAAAACGTATTAGTTGTGACGTCACAATTAAACAATGGGAATCACAGGTCGGTTATTTCACGTGCGGTCATACATGTATATGCACAATCTCTGTAATGGATGTACTGATAAAAGGGTTGCGATATTATTTGTTAAGTATGCAGGTACGCTTTAATTCTATTGAAAATGAAGCATATTCCTAGAGGTATACCTCAGAAACTGAACAATCTTCAATATCATACAAAGTGTATCATAACATAAAGACTGTGACATATAATGTTCATTTATTAAAGCTTATATGATATCTCTTAACATTGCAAATGAGTTAGCTACTTTGTATCCTTTTCAAGATATCATGTTTTGCTCTTTGTCGTTTCCCATATATCATTATGTGCTCTTTGTCATTTTCAAGATATCATGTTTTGTTTTTTGGTCATTTTCCAGTTATCATGTTTTCTCTTTGTCGTTTTCCAGATATCGTGTTTTGCTCTTTGTCATTTTCCAGATATCGTGTTTTGCTCTTTGTCATTTTCCAGATATCATATTTTTCTCTTTGTCATTTTTCAGATATCGTGTTTTGCTCTTTGTCATTTTCCAGATATCGTGTGTTGCTCTTTGTCATACTGCTGTATTTTTTGAGTCGAAAGGAAAAGCTGTAAATCCTCCATGTTGAATGGGATCACTATCGTATTGTTTGCAAAGTAAAAGAAAACTTTTTTGTCGATGAATATTTAAATGTAGGAAGATACTTCCTTCCAAAATGATAAAACAAGCCATCGGTGTTAAACTAAATATAACAAAAGTTATGTCATGTCGAACGGGCAGTTTATAGCAAGAAACAGGATATAATTGATTTGCCATCGTCTCATAAATATCAACTGCCAATTCGTGTTATTCGGGCAACACCACCTTGCCGTCATTTGTACCGTTGTGAGAGTGTCCATTGTTTAAATGTTTAGTGACAACACAAATATCTGGAAGAAGATTGCCAGTTAATAAAGTTTGGAAAAACGTACAAGACACCGACAGATTTTCATATTTATATTACGTCTTTTTAATCAAATGTCGAAAATTCTCCAAGAGTTCTGAATAGCTCTACTGAGTATACATTACATAGGGCGCAAAGGATTGATGGATTAGGCCAAAAGGCACTGGCAAATATCCCGAACAAGTGTGGGGTCTACATACATATGCGATGGCTCATGGAGGCGAAATGTTACTATGAAGACCTTAACGTTATAGATGACAGGTACATACACCGAGGGTATTATAACGTGGTCGGGGTTTCCACAATCCCCAGTCTACGACAGCAAGCAACTATCCGATCACAACTCTCAAACACATCTCAACACAAAAACCCACATTTCATTTAAAGAACATACACGTATACAAAATACACTTCTGCTTAATTGCTAAATGTTCATTATGATAAAAAACACTTTTTTTTTGTAATCTACTAACGCTGAACCTAAGCACAACCGGTATTCGATAACTACTCTGGAAAGTTATCTTAATATATGGAATGGTTGCTCCTTTGCAAGAAAAAAAAATCCTTTGATTTCTAACTAGTTACCAGTAAATGCAAAAAACGGACTTTCCCAAGGAAGGCTCTTGTTGTTCTCATCAAGGAATTAAGACCTCAAACTAATTGGCGTGCGGTTACAGAGCTATTTGCACGAGTAAAGAGCTCGCTGAATGTTTCAGCCAAAGGCGCTTTACTTGAAGAGAGATGTATTAATTATATACACTGATTTCGCGCTGGTACTTTCATATCGTACTGACAACATCGTGTCCTTTTTCACCTTAAACTAATTACAACGAGTCACACACACGCTTTCTCCTTGGTTATAACGATAGTAGCAGACTTGCTAAAAGTAGATTCATATCGCTTCAGTTCCAACTAAATAAAGCAACCAAATCGGACTTAAAGAAGAAATCAATGTACATCTAGATTCACATGATTGGTCGAATTTGATAACGACAAAATGTGAGAGAATTCCAGGGGCAAGGGTGGGGGTATCTGAGTTTAGTGGGAGGGGAGGGTGATCAGGTATGTATATCTCTTTGTATAGACTGAATGGTTCCGGGGGAGGGGGAAAGGGGGCGGAGTCTTGTTATTGATCCAACTAAATTTGACGAACGAATTAGGTTTCTAAGAATATATTTAAGCACTGACAGCCCCTGGAGACCTGCCACCGGCCTGCCAGACTAATAAACACGAAGTGTAAGTGATCTGTCCAGGTAGACAATGGCTGTAGAGACCTCAAGCCGGTCCTGTTGCGTACATATATATTGTGTACCTACACGCGCGCCCGCTACCTTAACACTCGATAATGTGTGAGGCTTGCTATAGTTTTGAGTGCGTTTCCGGGTTTAGAATACAAGAAACCTTTGCCGTTATAGTGCCGAGGTGTGATGATTTAAACATTTAACCTGGAGTACAGACGGTTTAGGTCTGTTGATAGGGGCATTCATTATAACTAAACACCTGCTTCCTTCCGGTCATTTACCCTATCGACAGAATCGCTCAATGTGTTTTGTTTGGCAGTTGAACTAAAAGCTCTATCGGTGCTGTCAACTGCTAGCCGCGAGCTCCGGACCCTGGTCAGCTGCTATTGGAATTGTCTTTGGAAGTGTCATCATGGCTCATACAAGAAAACCAGAGCCGGAGATTACGGAGGAGACGTTCGCTATTTCACTGGTAAGCTTGCTTTATCCAAGAAAGACTACCCTTGTACAGTTTGTTAGTGACATATTTTTTGTTATAAAAATAGAAGATAAAAATGTTTTATTTGTTTTACAGTTAAGAGTAAACCGTGTATCATGTTTTTTATGTTTTATTTTGGTTTATTTTAGTAGTGCTTCGTGTTTTAAATAGATCTCGAACTAGTTATGTGCTGTGGAATATATTTGTTAGAATAATACAGGGGTTTATTGGGTTGACAGCCCTTAATTGCTATTTTCGATGATGTTTTTAACACAGGGGCCTGATATACTCTTATAAACTATTCGTACCACTAATACGTATATTCATGATATTTATAATAGGTCGATATTACGAATCTAGGTCCTGTGCTGTTCAGGTTTGCTACAGTTGTGATGTTTAAATATTTTATAATTATATCTCAGCCATCTTTTTAGTAGTAACTGTCGCGTACACGATGATATCCAAGGTTGGTGATTGTATATATGCATAAAATGATATATTTAGCACGTAATAAAAAAAAACTGTGCTATATTGTGCTGTCAGCCCTAGGTAATATTAGCAGGGATAGCCACGTGTTTGCATGTAAACAAAGGTTGCCGACATCGTTGTGACAAGTAACATCGCGCCGGGATGTAGATTTTCTGTATGATGACAAAGAAATTTCTCAGTTAATTAGGAGAATCTGGTAAACAAATTAGCACGACCCCATTTTACCGAGGGTATGTAACCCGCGGTATACATAGGTACAGTGTATACTTACTATCAAATAACATTACGTTATTAACATTATTTGTTACTATAAATAGAGCATTTGGGTTTATGCAAAGTATCAAATAATTCAACATGGTTTGCTAAGGAGTTCTAAATAAAGCTTTTTATTCACTAAATGTGTGTTAGTGATATACCATCTGGATTTTTTACAATATAGACGCATAGCACACGTATTTGTATAACTGAATAGAATTGTTTATATCATATGTCAGAAATCCCCTACTTGTGGCTTTTGGTATAGATATTTTCAGCGCTATTAACAAAAGTAATAGTCTATGTCCCTTAGATGAAGTAGAACAGATATAGACAGGGTTATCAACAACTTTAGCCGAGGTGTGGTGTGTGTTAAAATCGTATTCTAAGATGGAAATCAGTGCTGAATAATGAGAAGGCGGGGCGGCCTGTGGCGTTGATCTGTTTTCAATCGGAGAAATAAATCGAGGTTAACAGATTCAAAAACAAGATTTCAACAATTGTGGTATGATCGTTTGGAATCCCGCGAGAAAGGTATTTCAATTGAAACAATTATAAAAAATATCTATGTCCCGTATTCATAGAACTTGATTACAACTCGCCACGACTTTGATACAGGATCAAAGTAAATAAATATACTGCGAATGAGAGTGATACTCGGATAAGCACTAAAATATAACCCCTTCACCAAACAAAATGACACCGAAATGTCTTTCTCGCTTGAAAAAGGTAATTACGTTTGGATACAGAATCTGACTTTTAGGATAGGCGCAGAATCAGGCGCTGGGGTGAGGGAGGGCGGGGGCTTTCTTTCATATTGTGTTCTTTGACTGGGGCATCTGAGAGAGCAAACTTATCTGCTGCTTTTTTTTGTGGCACTATGGAGGTCTTTGTGTTCTTTGTCATCGACTACTTCTGGCCGAATTCGACAATCATAAATTCTCAATACTACTGTACATATACTTATTTGACAAGAACGAAAGGTCTATTTTCTTTGTGTAATGTTCGTGTACTACAGTTGCATTTCATGTTGGTAAATTTGTGGTAACATTAATTAACATAGTTCTAAAACGAGTCTATTTTTCATGCTTGCTTAAAAGTTGTCAAAAGTTGTCAAAAGTAACACGTTTGATTTAAAAGAAGAAAAACATAGCTTTCTTTCCACTTTTCCTTTGACTTGCGTTTTTTCACCACCACCAAAGGTCCTTTGGGCGTCTTGATATTTGACAAGCAGGTTGATCGTGTGAATGGATTTTAGTTTTGTAAACGTTGATAACCTTGATCTTCGTTCAAGGCCATAAAAATAAAATGTGCTAAAATAAAAAAAAAAAATATTGGGAGTCAGACAAGGATATATTTCCTTGCTTTATGTGTTTAGAGTTAACGATATGAAATAATGTAATATTCCTTCATATTGTGTTTAATGAATGGGCAATAGGCAAAATAAAATAATAACTAAAACTATAAGCCAAAGGCTAACTAATGCCCTCGCTCCTATATAAACCAGAACTGTAAGCTAAAGGCTAACGAAGGCAAATCATTGCAAAGCAATCCATAGTCTCCCACCAGTAATTATTTAAGTACACTGTATATAGGTCACTGACATACTTCTGTACTCCCTCTCTATGCCAAAACATGCTTGCATACAAAATCTTGTTAGCCCAGATGAACCAAGTTTGCTGCAGTCGTCCTAGTAGTTAAGCAAGAGTTGTCAAGACAAAGATTTTTTAACGAACTCCTTAAAAAGGGTCAAAATGAAATAAATACTGTCCTGATGCACGACATCAAGGGGTAATTACTATATCTGTAAACTTTCATTGAAATCCGCCCAGTAGTTTATGAGGCAGACACATTTTTTTCAACAAAGGGTCATGCTCATAGCTCCTTTTTAAAGTGTCTGAATGAAAACATACTACTACATGTATAGAATGCCCAATGTCAAACTTCCGTTTAAATTGGCCCCATAGTTTTGGAGGTGTCTGGACAAGTATTTTTCAACAAAGGGTCATTTCATCGTAAAAAAGGGTCAGATTAAAACAATAATACATAGATGCACAACTTTAGGTGGTAGTTATCATATCCGGAAACTTTCGTTGAAATTTGTACATTACTTTAGAAGGAGGTGTCCGGACAAACAGACAAGCTGATTCCAGTATATTCTCCTTACTTCGTTGCGGGGTATAATAAAGTGTATAATAGTTTTACTATTAACTTTATTTTATTGTGTTTTATATAATTGCATGTCTTTGTCTATAACATAATCTCAATCTGAAGTAGTTCTCCAGAGGAAAGATCACTTTGGCAAAATACATATTCATGAGTTATTACTGCTGCACATAACTTTAAAAAATGCGTAATATTATAAATTATTTTGGTATCATACAAAAACAGAAAATGTATCGGTATTTTTACCATAGTAAACATTGATGAAATCTCCATAATTATGTCAAATTGGGCATTGATCATGTTTGGCATGCTAAAACGAGACTTTACCGGTTTTGATATTACATAAAAATGATTCTGTAGACAGAACAATTATAAGGAAAATTCTTTAAGAAGTTTAAAACATAGACTACCATTGTAGCCATATATTTTAAATTTTGTGAAAATTTTGTATGTTTTTTCTAATTAAAGGTATTACTACGCTTACTGACGTATGTATACCAATATGACATATTTAGTATCAAAATAACAGTAATTTTATACACTGTACACTATCATAATTCATTTTCTAAATACCATTCGCCTGTGACATGTATCTGTCATTTTGTTAATATAACCGTTACTCAACCTGGTGTTATGCAAGGAGGTCCACTACGGTTATCGGTAGTATCTATGAATAATCTTGTATGCAGTTATTGATCATTTCCATGTATCTACATATGGCAACAGAATAAAAGGAATCAAAGTGGGGGCAACATGTTGACCCCACCTTTAACACTTCTCAATTCTCGTCAATTCGTCGTTTCGCTCGAAAGGACGAGATTAAAACTTTTATAAATCTCGCTCTCCTGTTTGCATTTTCATCATGTAAGGACAATGTTGAATATTTCTGATTTCTAGTCCTGCGCACGTTCGCATATTTGAAAATGCGGAAGAATTAGGGACACTAAACGTTTCGCGGAAGGACGAACAAGTTATCCGCTAAAATAATACGGGGGAGTTACAATGTAATAATAAGTTACTTTGTAGTTATTTTATAAATGAAAGCACGTGCTACGCTCGGCAAACGCGCGCGTATAGTTAGTTGTAAATATAATTTCATATTGTATGGAAATTGTCATGAGCATTCATCTAAAGTGGTGGCTACATGAGAAGTTCTATTTTTTTTATTTTATTTCAATTCAGCTATCATTGTAAGAACTATGCCATTATTTTACAGGAACAAAAGTTTAGTGCAGTGCTAAGCATCTTGAACCACACGTGCTAACAACGATATATCCGGCCCGTCGATATATATGTAATATGTCATATACAATGCCCATGCAGAAAATCTCACATTTTACAACAATTATAAAAAAATCGACCGCTGAAACGTATTTAGAAAAGTGGTATTACAAATCGCGATATATACCCACTAGCATGACATTCCGTAAATCAAATGTTTTCTCCCAATCGATAAATCAAAATTAGAAATTCCCGTGGAGACATCATTAAGGTTTGTGTTTTATAAAATGTACACTGTACCGTTTCCATTTATTCATAGGATAAATCTGATACTATTCTGAAATAAAAAAAAAAAAGCCATGATAACATTTTTAACCTAAAAAAAGCAGCATTAAAATAATTTTGAGTCTATTTATATCTTTTAAGAGTAACAATCCATCTGGGGCCACCAGCATGGCCTCAAGTCAGATGAAATTCAAATACAATGGGGCCGAAGTATTGAGGACCCGCACCTCAAACACCGTCTTAAAGTATATTTAATTTAAGAAAATATTTATAGGTGTAGTAGATGCCCGGAGCGACATACAGATGTAGCAGGACAACGTGTTCAGGTTTGGAGAATGTGTAGGCGGAATCCCCGTAGAATCCGCGGTGTCAACAAAAGCACTGAAGGAGACCTCCCCCAGCTTTAACGAGCTCCAATAGATATCAAATAGAGAGTGTCAAAAATGTCCTGTTAATCCTTGACGCTGCTTGACAGAATAATATTAGCGTGGGGACACCGGTGCTTGATTTAGTCATTCAATAACCGAACAAAATGTTACACAACCTTTAGGAACGGTTTTAAACCGACGACAAAGACATTGTGAAGTGTTATACAGTTGGAAACAATATTAACTTGCATGCTGGCTGGGTTGTTTGGGAGTTGTTACATGTAGATCGATTATCGGTTTAAAATCAAAACAGATGTCTCCAGTTGGGTGTTTTTTTTACATTAAAGAATCGATTTATGTAGATTGTGTTCAAACATATAAATAAAGATCATTACATTTGGTCGTAAAACCCACTCTCTCATTAAATTTTAATCTTCCAAACAAAATATGTTTTAATTTAATGATACTGTATTTTGCTGACTGATTGGTCTTAAGACCAAAAATATTTAAAAAAAAAAAAAAAAAAAAAAAAATGAAATTGAAATTGAAGATTAGTCAGATTTAAAAACAAATTATTTTGGAACGACTTATTAAACTGTAAAGAGAGTGACTCTCTAGGAATTTAGATTTTTTTTTTACAACAGAGCATTTAAGTTGTACTTTATAATTTTACATTACAAAAATAGCTAAAAAATCAAACAAACAGTGCGTCACTTGAGATCAAAATAAAAGTTGATGGGCTTATGTCCCGGTACTTTAAATATCGTCAATACACGTCGTGTTTCTATTTTATATTATTTCGATATTGTGTGGTATGTCATAAAATTACGTTTTATCAACAGGAGATTTGTATCACAAAATGAATACCTCCTCTGAGACTGTGTTTATATAACAGTATATAGACATCGCTGATGGATCACCAAGTGTTCCACTTCAAAACGGTATTGCAGTCTTTCAAGCTATTCAGCTTTGAACCATATGCAAGAAATTGAAAATGATATAAAACAGTTTGTTCCATGTTTTCCGTTCCTTAAAGATGCCCATCAAGAGAGACAACTGTAAAAGTGAATACTTAATAGCGTAATAAAATAAAGTTCGTCTTATCTTTAAAGAAATCATCCAGTATATTAAAATGTTATGATACTAATTTAAACGCCTTTCGATTATGTATCCCTGTTGGCTGAATCAGTATTGGCAGATGCCTAAGGAGGTATGAGTACACGCTGATGTTATTACAGAAAAATAAATTGCTTAGCGTATTTTCAATAAGACTCATCAGCTTGGAAATATGTGATATCAAAGTTTTACTTTCTACACAAACAATGTTTTATAACTTAGCCGTTTGTCTGTATCGGGTTGTATCAGTTAAGATCGAATTATCAATTAACCTAAAGCCGATAAGGATTTGAATGAGCGACTTCATGTCATTTTTGAGTCGCAAAGTAATGCTAGGATTGAAACGAATTGCAAAGAATTTAATGTAAATTTTGATTAAGTTGCATTGACCTGTTATTTTGGTCGAGATATTAATTCACCATACAACTGGATTGAGTAGTGCACTGAACTTTATAATTAATTTTAGAATACATTTTAGAGTTGTCACAAAGCTGTAATATCATTTTCAAATTGACATTTCGGCGCGTATTGAACCCTTCTCTCAATGAAAGTGCGTTCAAAATTGCCATCCTGAAATCTGTATCAAGCATATCTGTCGAGTTTCCAAATAATCTCATATCTGTAAAGTCGGACACAAATGACATGTGGCCTTGACCTTTCCCTGGAATATTTATTTTGCTTATGTATGTATGCCCATCTGTCCAAAGATGTTCAGGTATATCGAGTTCAGCCTACACGTGAAGAGACCTGTTTTCAGTAATCTTGTCAGTTTAGCAATAAAGAAAATGCGAAATTAAAACGGGAATATTTTCATAATTTATGAAGTATGCAGGTGGTTTCTCAAATTAATATGATTTTCCCTTTCTCCCACAACCACTATAACTTTCCTTTCTCGCGACCGACTCGATAAACCTACGAGGAGTTAGTAAACACTTTTTGTTACCCGCTAAATGTTAACATCCCGGACATCATTTCATTGGTCGATCTTCTATTCATGACATAAAGCAACAATGCTTTGTAACGTCATTATCTATTGTGACACATTAGTTCATGGCAATTGTTTTCCAGATCGGAAACAGGATAAACACAAGGTTTTACCTGTTAGTGAGCGAGATCGGATTATCTCAGTCGAGGGCTAAGATTCTGTAGTATAATCCCAACCGAGGCGTAAGCCGAGGTGTGGATGTTGCATTATCTTAGCCTGAGACTGAGATTATCCGGTTTGGCTGTCTTTTAATGAATTTTAACTCTCGTTATAATGAGGAGGACTAAAGAAGGTGTAGAGCCTCAGTGTTATAATGAGGAGGAGTAAAGAAGGTGTAGAGCCTCAGTGTTATAATGAGGAGGAGTAAAGAAGGTGTAGAGCCTCAGTGTTATAATGAGGAG
>JAUMHH010190239.1:0-14189 GCA_032359455.1 Chlamys rubida
CGTGCCTGTCTCAAGGAAAACGGGGAAATTTCATAATTCTATGATTTAACAAAAGGAAATATAATTTCTTGAAGTGACCTGCTGAACCGTCAAGACTCGAATGACTATGTTACCCTCAAACTACATGTATTACTCTATAGACACCCGTGTCGCACCTGTAACACGTGCGGTTACACGTTACCCGCCCCGCCTCACGCGGCTACCTGTGTCACCTTGGCCTCATACCCGGACACTACTACACCTGTACTACCTGTACTACATACATTACAGTATACCGTGACTATGATAAATACACTAATAGTATACCAAGTACGACGCTAGATATTGTATGTAATGGTTTACCGTGTACCGCATAAGATACATATGTAATATGTGTCATGGTTCAAAATGTACTCCGTTATAAAAATGTGTGTAACGGTCTACCATGTACCACGTCATATACCGCGTGTAATGGTCTACCATATACCGCGACACATGCCTTGTAGAATGGTCTACCTAGTACTGCTGAACCTGTGTAATGGTCTATTATATATCGCGTTACATACCCTGTGTAATGTTCTACCAAGGACCGCGGTATTTAACATGTGTAATGGTATACATTGAAACGCGATACATCCCATGTGTAATGGTATACCGTGTACCGCGTTACATACCGTGTGTAATGGTTTACCGTGTACCAGGGTACATACCGTGTGTAATGGTTTACCGTGTACCGCGTTACATACCTTGTGTAATGGTTTACCGTGTACCAGGGTACATACCGTGTGTAATGGTTTACCGTGTACCGCGGTACATACCGTGTGTAATGGTTTAACATGTACCGCGAAACATACCGTGTGTAATTGTTTATCGTGTACCGCGGTATACACCGTGTGTAATGGTTTACCGTGTACCGCTGTACATACCGTGTGTAATGGTAATGTGTACTGCGATATAAACTGTGTGCTACGATCTATCATGTACCTTTATCATACCGTAAATAACGGCATTGATTAAGAAATACCCGTACGACCTTTATGGCGCGTAACTACCTCCAGAGCATGTGTGTTCTGTATCACAGCTATAAGAAAAATGATTAGTTATCAACTCACAATAGGTTTTCAAAGATGACATTTGATATCAAACACATTAGTCGGAAATGAAGAGATAATGATGTTTTTTAACTCTGACGGAGCATGTGACTACGGGACCTCACGACAGCCGTTGAGATCAGCTGTCTAACGTGATTGTACGTCTATACTTCTGATGTCTGCTACCTCAATAGCTCTCTCGGTAATCTCTATAAACGGGGCAGAATCACGATTTCTTTTTAAATATGTTGATTAAACATGTAGACAAAGTTACATGCTGATTTAAGATTTAAGTAATAGACAACATTCCAATGAACTAGAATTTCAATATTTTTATTTATTAATTGAGGCCAGTCTCAAGACGATGAAATAGCTATTTTACTTCAGGATTTGGTTTGTTTGGTTTGTTTGTGTTTTACGTCCTATTAACATCTATGGTCATTTAAAGAAGTGCTAGGTTTTGGTGGTGGAGGAAAGCCGGAGTACCCGGAGAAAAACCACCGACCGGCGATCAGTACCTTGCGACTGCCCCACGTAAGCCTCGAACCCGCGACCCAGTGGTGCAGGGCTAGTGGTAGCAGAACGTTAGACGCCTTAACCACTTGGCCACCGCCACCCAGTGGTGGAGGGCTAGTGGTAGCAGACTGTTAGACGCCTTAACCACTTGGCCACCGCGACCCAGTGGTGGAGGGCTAGTGGTAGCAGAATGTTAGACGCCTTAACCACTTGGCCACCGAGGCTTCAGGAACCCCGTAACACTGTCGAAAACTATAAAGATGTTGTTTTTTTCGTGACTATAAATTTTATAAATCATATCCCAAAAGAAAACCATACCTTGAGGGACTTTTACCAAAAATATATATGAACATGAAATAAACAAAATGTGGTCAACAATAGTGTTCTGAGTGTTAAACAGACTACACCAGGATTCGAACCCTGCACTTTACATTGCTATACTGTAGGTCTAACTAACAGCTACATGGGGCCTGTTCGTTTATTTCGGGTATAACTCCTGGCGGACCTGCCACGGTGTATGCAGGCCTTGCAAGGCTGTGTCAAGGCTCGCCGGAAAGCAGCATCAGATTACTAGGTCCGACCTTATTTCATAAACGAAGAACTCTGGTCCAACCGGTTCAACCGTTTGGACCGCGATAAACGAAAACGGCCCTGGTCTACGGAAGTGTCCCGGCCCAATTGTGCTACGATTACTAAGGGGGACTACTCTGTTTGGCCTGAAGTGCCTGGATCATTTAGGTTGCGCGTGTCTTGCTGTAACACGCGTGTAGTTCTGTCACTAAAGCTGTCAACAGCGTTTTATGAATCGGGCCAATTAAGTGACAGCATATTTTCTTACCTTTAATAATCATTTCGACATGCAAAATAGAATAGATAGCCGTGTGACCCTGTATGACATTTTTGTATTGATAAACCTGTATGACCGTATTGTATTGTCGGTCTGTTAAGACTACCGTGTGGCCCTGTATGACCTTATTGTGTTGTCGGTCTGTTAAGACTACCGTGTGACCCTGTATGACCTTATTGTGTTGTCGGGGTGTTAAGACTACCGTGTGGCCCTGTATAACCGTATTGTGTTGTCAGACTGTTAAGACTACCGTGTGACCCTGTATGACCTTATTGTGTTGTCGGGGTGTTAAGACTACCGTGTGGCCCTGTATGACCGTATTGTTTTGTCGGTCTGTTAAGACTACCGTGTGGCCCTGTATGACCGTATTGTGTTGTCGGACTATTAAGACTACCGTGTGGACCTGTATAACCGTATTGTATTGTCAGACTGTTAAGACTACCGTGTGGACCTGTATGACCTTATTGTATTGTCAGACTGTTAAGACTACCTTGTAGACCTGTATGACCTTATTATGTTGTCGGACTATTAAGACTACCGTGTGGCCCTGTATGACCTTATTATGTTGTCGGACTGTTAAGACTACCGTGTGGACCCTGTATGACCTTATTGTGTTGTCGGGTTAAGACTACCGTGTGACCCTGTATGACCTTATTGTGTTGTCAGACTGTTAAGACTACCGTGTGACCCTGCATGACCGTATTGTATTGTCGGACTGTTAAGACTACCGTGTGACCCTGTATGACCTTATTGTATTGTCGGTCTGTTAAGACTACCGTGTGGCCCTGTATGACCGTATTGTGTTGTCGGACTGTTAAGACTACCGTGTGACCCTGTATGACCGTATTGTGTTGTCGGACTGTTAAGACTACCGTGTGGCCCTGTATGACATTATTGTATTGTCGGGGTGTTAAGACTACCGTGTGGCCCTGTATGACATTATTGTATTGTCGGACTGTTAAGACTACCGTGTGGCCCTGTATGTGTGACCTTATTATAGTGTCGGTCTGTAAAGACTACCATGTGACCCTGTATGACTTTATTGTATTGCCGGACTGTTAAGACTACCGTGTGGCCCTGTATGTGTGACCTTATTATATTGTCGGACTGTTAAGACTACCGTGTGGCTCTGTGTGGCGTTATTGTTTTGTCGGACTGTTAAGACTACCGTGTGGACCTGTGGGATCGTGTTGCCTGTTTTGAGACATTGCAATGATGTATGTTTACTGCTGGCAGAAAGTTTCGCCTTAATATCATTTTCACCTTTTTCGCCCTCCGCTATGAAGGCGAATTCATCATAAGAGTGAATATAAGTAGAGAGCTAACTATATATCGTTTTTACTTGTGAAGGAAGAAAATGACACTGGGTGAACATGGAATGTACCGGCGAAGGGCGAACATTAGATTGTGTGAAAGCTTCCTGGTATACACTATAGTTTGTCCGTGTGAGATTATGGTATTTCGTGCAATGTATGTTTTAGTCATTCTTGTATTATCCCAGATTCTTGATACAATTTTAATGATACTTAAAGGTAAAATTTCTGTCCAATGACCAACTTTCGATTTCCATATTAAAGATGGCCGCCGTGGCCTCCGATTGGGTAAGACATTTATCCCGCAATTAGCTTAATTCGTTTGTGCGGATCCGATTTCCATCCGTTTTACGCATCATTAGCGACTTCATGAATAGCTTTAAAGACTCTGTGACAATGTCTGTTGCAATTAATTCTTGTTTTACTTGCTGTACTTGCAGATGCGGGCAACTATGACGTCACTGCATGTGAGGGAACCTCTGACGTCACTGCTGATGATATGTGTGATAATGTGGACAGTTACGTCATGTACCGCCCGTAAGTAAACTACAATAGAATCACGATAATCTGGACAAAGTCACTTCTCACACCATTTAGGATTTGGACGTAATTATTTACAAAGACGTATATACGTTTGCTGTAATCTACGCTCTTGAATGTTTCTGTTATCTTTTATTTATTTATTTATTTATTTATTTATTTATTTATTTATTTATTTATCTTTATTTCTTTTAAGGATTTGGACTTAATTATTTACATAAATGTAGGAAATTTTGCTACAATTTATATTCTATTTATATATTTATTTACTTAATTAATTATATTCTTATTAATTTGTTCGTTAAATAACTTATTTATTAACTGTAATATTTATTTATTTATGACGACCTGACATCACTCAATAAACACGAGGAACAACAAAACATCATGTCACCCTCACCCTCAAGTTTCCCCGATCATATTTCCCTTATTCGGAGACTCTCTAGGAAAATAGCCACCACAACCTTAGTCTCGTTCAACCAGACGCTTGATCACTTGTAATTCGAGATCTCTCTCTGTTCGGCGTAGGAAGTAGTTCCGAATGACAGAAGCAGACAGTAATGGCTCGTCAACCTGATCATCTCTACCATTGTGCTATTGTTTTTGTTGGTTGTTTTTTTCGGTATAATAAAATATGTATTGTCCTTGCAGTAGGGAATCCCGATTCTTAATTTCTACATGATTAATCATGATTAACCTCGGTGAAACAAAGGATCGTGTTTCCCTACAGTAAAGGCAATACGCGTATAATATTGACGAATGCATATGCTGCACTAGTATCTGACAATCGTACTTAAAATGATGGATATTATGTAATTCTTGATAATTTACGGTTTAATATGGGTGTTTCCCACGCTAACCTTAATTTGTCTTCTTTGCTTTTCTGTGATTGGCTGAAATCTCGTTCAGAGGTACGAAGAACAACGATTGTAGACCACCTGAACTTTGAGTAGTTCTGTAAATGTGCTCTGTCACAAACATCCTGTCTTCAGTCAGTTAGTCCCTAACAGCTGCCTTGGTTTGATATACTTGTTAATGGACAGTTAACACAGGAAATTTAACCTAAAATTAGTTATTCTTATTATTTTTTTTTTTTTTTTTTTTTACAGTAATGGTGTTTTAATAAACTTGAACGGCGCGTCCCGGTTATCTCCCTTATTTTTAACATCGACAGAACTATACATTGTTAAATATTATAAGTTGTTTACATTTATCATTTTCATTTCATCTCAATATTTCAGAGAATATATACATAAACGAACAGTCTTCAGTGAACAGTGAAAAATATGAAATTTTAGCGATGCGAGAAAGGTGCCATTGATGTTAGCTGTTTGCAATTTTTTTTCTATTCTAGTTTTTTTATTTTCTTTAAGAGAATTGTCCGTATAAAGATCTGAATATGAACAAAACGATGAAACAATTACCCTCACCGCTTAATGCACTAAATCCAACATTACGGTCTATTTTTAACTGACCTTGACCCTGTTTTGTGTTGTAGGAGGCCCTATTTTTAACTGACCTTGACCTGTTTTGTGTTGTAGGAGGCCCTATTTTTAACTGACCTAGACCTACTTTGTGTTGTAGGAGGCCCTATTTTTAACTGACCTAGATCTATTTTATGTTGTAGGAGGCCCTATTTTTAACTGACCTTGACCCTGTTTGGTGTTGTAGGAGGCCCTATTTTTAACTGACCTTGACCCTGTTTTGTGTTGTAGGTGGCCCTATTTGTATGCAGTGCCACAATGTGACAGACAACGCCAACTGTAGCGGCATCACTAGGTGTGCCGAAGGCGAGGTCAGTACCATGACAACCATTCACGTGACATTTTTTTTTCAATGTCTTATGAACTGATAACTCGGTAACACACTGATTACTTATAGTTAAAGTTGTAAGTAGATATTAAATATTTTGAGCTTATCTATCTCTTCAACTTTCCGGGTCGAAGCAACAGAATATATAAGTAGAACATTCAGTTAAGATGCTGTTTTGAATACTTTTATAATTCTTGAAATTTTAGTATTTTTTTCTATTTTTCTCACTCAGAACACTCCGCCATTTACCTTTTATCCCAAGTATTTTTCATGTTTTTCTCATTCGGAATACCGCTGTTAACGCTCATACTTGTAAGACAATCATGAAAAGAATCACCGTTCAATCTGAACATACGATTATGAAACCCGTTCTGTAGAGTTATAATCAAAACACAAAATAACGAGACATGAACAACTTCATCGATCTCCCGTGACATGAAAACACGTAATACATCATACATAATCTAAATATAGCAAATGATAACGGAAATGCGTCACTAGAGAAAACTGTTCATGGACTTCCTGTCAAACCGTGACAACAGCGTAACTAGAATTAGATGGAGCAGTTCTGGTAATCGAGGATGTATATGTATTCCATCGATTTATTTAACTTGACTTTAAACATATTTTATTGCCAATAAGGAATTGGGCACAACGTATTACAACTGATCACAGCCTTCTCCCGTCATACATTTACAATTACATGACAACAATGATAATAGGCATCAACATGAAGTAGATATATATAATGTTCAATATAGTATAGATATGTCATTCTATTGTCTTAAAAATTGCGGTTGTGATGCAAAAATTAAATATTCTTGTCGTTTATTTTGCCGTTTAGGGCTGTTACGCACGCGAGATAATAAAGGTCACGGGGTCAGTTGTAGTAGCGAGAGGATGTCTCCCTCACAAGGTAAGCGCAAAATACAAAAACTATGTATTATTATATATCTTGGCCTTTATGTGTCATTTATTACTTGTTGGTCCTCTACGATTTCGTCTTTTTGGTCGACCTCTATCGTGTATTTGATCAGAAAAGATAACAGGGCGATGAATTGGAGACCAGGTTAGCACCAGTTTTTCATGGCGAAATAAAAAAAACAACAACGACGTATTATAATTTAAAACCATGTTACTTGGAAGGGAACACAATACTGAAATGACACAAATTTACGCACATTCATCATGGTCACACATTCTGACTTCCGGTTAAAGTCATCATTATCACATGTCCTTACTTCCGCTCACAAATATTCATTACGGCCACACAGCCGACTTCCGGTTAAAGTCAATATTATCACATGTCCTTATTTCCGCTTACAAACATTAATTACGGTCACACACTCTGGTTTCCGGTTAAAGTCATCATTACCACATGTCCTTACTTCCGCTCACAAACATTCATTTCGGTCACACACTCTGACTTCCGGTTACAGGACTGCAGTATCCTCCAGAGCACGGCTGTAGGGGTAGGAAAACGTGACGTCACAGGTTGCTACAGGTGCTGCACCAGAGACCTTTGTAACGAACATATTTGTGACCTAGGTAAGTCAGGATCTAGTATAGCGATTTTATGGTGATTACTCGAATTGTTTTCAAAAGAAATTCAGAAACCAGAATTATTTTGTCAAAACATGACTTTTCTCCTGCATTATTATCCACACAAGACAAAAACGTAGATTGTATCATGGCTTGTAAAATATTCGCTGGGTAACAGACAAAAACCAGCTCAATGAGAAAAACAAAAGTTTTGTTTTGCCTGAAATATAGGTTCACCAAAAGTGTGGGTTTTTTCTTGAATATTCGGAGATACACCCATAATACTCTAATTGTCGTACCGTACTATCGTTTCTACCGAAAGTGATGCCCACAGGTCAGATCTCGACACCGCCACCCAACTCGTTCTCAACCACTGCCACATCCGGTAACGTGACGCAAAACCTTAGATCATGTTTCCGCTGTTCTGACGCCACGAAAGTTACCGACTGTCAAGTGAGCTTGGCATGCGCAGCAGGGCAGGTATAACACTTCCGGTAAAATAAATTTGTAACATATGAAGCTTTATGCTTATAATACGGCGCTAAATATAAAGAAAAATGAGATGAGTTATTATAGGATTAACAACGATTTCAGATTTGAATTAACAAAACCAATTTATATCTATATATGTTTAAGAATATAACATAATCAATTGTGTATTTAAGCCTATATCAGATTATTGAAGTCGCCATCTTGGAGCCGAGGAAGTTGTCAATTGTCTTACCTATGACCTCATAAATACCATACAATAAATTACATATTTATCACTATACATGTTACAGGAATGCTACACTACACGTGCAACACTAGGCACGACCACACACTACTCAATGGGGTGTGAGAGCCGACAGGTATGTCTCTTAAGCATCCGTATATCATTGCCAAAAATTGTAAATAAAACTTCCGGTAACACCTTGAGTTATCAGGTTACCGGAAGTGTACTGGCCCGGAAGTGTACTGGCCCGGAAGTGTACTGGCCCAACTTGCTACAGTTACATCCAAGGAGATATTAAGGGGAGGTTACTGTATATAGGAACACCAATAGTGCAGTAGGACAAAGATCCTTAAAACTAAGCATAAACAGACTCAAAAACTTTGGTCGTTTGCATGTTTATGATCTTTTCGTCCAAAGCTGTTGATATCGGTTTGGGGAATTTCACGTCCATGCAAAACTCTTAAAATCACTGTTGCCATATTTTGGTGATAAACAGAAGACAGATGACCATAAACAGGAGACCAATCACAACTTCAGAGCCGGCAATGGTGGCCATTAATAGAAGACTATGGGTTAGTAGATAAACTACCAATACAATATGTTTAAACATTATCACGATTCTGTTTCAGGCTTGCACACATTATACCGGCGTAGCGTCGAATCAATCGCCATTCTGCAAGCGCTGTTGTGACGCGGATGGCTGTAACGTCGACCTGTGTGGCCTACACTGTAAGTGCATACAGTACAGTAGCTATGTACATCCGGTTTGTCAGGGGAAGTAACTCTAACTTCAGTGTGTTAGTGGTAAATGAAGATATGGTATTACATTTGAAGTAGTGGTGACATGTTTATGCGATACAGAGGGTACAATTTTACAAAACAGGAGGTATGTCATTTGAGTAGTAAGGTACATAAACAGGATAGCATAGCAGCCCAGCTTAATCTACTTCCGGTATGGCTGGAGAAGTAACCGCTGTCTATATTGACCAATCCGAATGTGCTGTGTTATATAATAGCAGTACAGGGTTATTGAATTACAGGATAAATAACCCCGGTCTGTGTTGGGTAAACTGATTGTTCAGTATTAAACTACAGAGTTGCTACTTCCGGTAAATCAGAGGAAGTAACTTCAGTCAGTACGTGGGTAAGGTCATTGTGCAGTTTCACTGTTTTGGGGTTTTTTATGTCTTTTTGGTTTGTTTGTGTGTTGTTGTTTTTTGAATTTCAGTCAGTTAGGGAACAGTTACTTTAAACAGTCTCTAATCTATTAATCGAGTGTGCAATATTTAATACAAGATTGTATTTTTCCTGTATGCCAGCGGATGTACCATCGGATTGTTAGGGCTAACTCGGTGGTTTTAGTTTTATTTTGTTAACGTCCTATAAACAGTTAAAGTCATTTAAGGACGTGATAAACTCAGCGTTCAGTATGATAGTAAAGCCATAATATATATATTATCACTGGGCAGTGTTGGTAAGTGACACTTAAACAGCTTTTAATCCTGACTCTCTTATCGTTTTTACAGTATTACCAAAGATTGTGACTAAACCATTTAATCGGACGTTAGAAGTGGATGACGTCACGAGGCTTCGATGTGAAGCAGACCAATCATCAAATGCAACTCTCACCTGGACGTTTGAATCGCCCGTAAATAGACATACATACTATACATGTCATAGAAACCAGTGACTTAAATGGGTTTTTTTATCCGTTTGTTCAGTGTAACCCATATTGTCTTTCACCATAATAAGCAATTAATATACTGATTTTTTGTAAGCTTGATATTTATGAATTTACTTGGACCAAACATTTTAACGGACAATTACAAATTTGCTAACACGCTCTGTGTTCCTGACTGGTTCGCTAAAACGCATTGTATTTCAAACATTTCGTAAAAACAATTTCACTGACACACATAGTCTCGTTCACCAGACGCTTGATCACTCTATTCGTCGTACCTAGCGCAGACAACAAGAGCCTGGTTGAACGAGACTATGACACACCCTGTGTCATAATGACGGTCATTTATGTACTAATATTTTTAGACTGGTACCAGTGTGTTCCCAAAACCGGTGGCGTTCGGACCTCGAAATACCACAGCATTCTTTCAGATCACACATAACCACTTCGGCAAATGGACATGTATAGCTACTAATAGTTTTGGTAGCACCTCGGCGTCAGCTTTCATCACACATCGTAAGTATGACCTTCATCACACGTCGTAAGTATGACCTTCATCACACGTCGTAAGTATGACCTTCATCACACATCGTAAGTATGAGCTTCATCACACGTCGTAAGTATGACCTTCATTACATCGTCAGTACGATCTTCATCACAAATCGTAAGTTTGACCTTCATCACGCATCGTAAGTATGACCTTCATCACACATCGTAAGTATGACCGTCATCACATATCGTAAGTATTACCTTTATCGCATCGTACTTTTGACCTTCATCATACATCGTAAGTATGACCTTCATCACACATCGTAAGTATGACTTCATTACATCGTTAGTACGATATTCATCACACATCGTAAGTATGACCTTCGCCACACATTGTAAGTATGACCTTCATTACACATAGTTAGTACGATCCTCATCACACATCGTAAGTATGACCTTCATCACACATCGTAAGTATGACCTTCATCACATATCGTAAGTATGACATTCATCACACATCGTAAGTATGATCTTCATTACACATATCTGTTGATGGCAGTTATTACAGATATATACAGATTGATCACGTGATTTCACCATTTTCACATATATTTACTATTAAATGGCACCATTTGTATAGTAATCCATTTTGATTACATGATCTAAACATTTGACAGTGATATAAATTATATTGATCATGTAGTCTTATTACGCTATGAACTAGCTGATCACTTTGATTTTGAAATGTGACATGACTCATTAAACGCCCATGACAAAAATTACCATTTTACTGGAACATTCTACATACATGTGTGTTTTTTCACAATAATAAATCATTTTTATGATAAAGAATATCTCAAATTATAGTTACGTTCTACCTCTTCATTTTAAAGAAAACAAATATATTATCGACCTTTAGCGACATTTTTTCTTTCACAAAGATCGATAAATGATTTATTCAAGAAAATCTGAAATTATGCCTTTCAATGTACCTTCGACTGAAAAAATAAATAAATAAATAAATCGCTCAGGGTCGATTACTAAGATATGACACTAGTTTGTGATCCTGTGTATATTATATTCCAGTATCCTCGTCATGAAGAATGATCACACTATACAGCGAACCGATGTTTCTATGTCAATGAATGTTACTTGATATCATGACAATAAATTAATTGCTTCCAGTCGGCGTTGTGTTGTGTTCTCTTGATACTCCTCGTCCTGGAAAAAGAGTCAGAATATTTCAATGGAGTTATGCCCCCTGGTTTTATCTGTGAACACTAATCTTATACATACTGTAAAAGTTGAAATCCTGCGCCATGCACATCGTTTCGAACTGAAATAAGTGAAATGTGAAACGGCTGCACAACTGGGACATTTCCAACTGAAAAAAAATATCTTCTGAAACAATGGCTGGTCAGTACATGGTAATTATATAAGCGTTAAATCACAACAAGGAACCTAAACATGAAAACTACCCGGCCTGTATTGACAGATCTATAACGCACCAACAAAACTCAAAAACAGGAAAGAAATCTTAGTAAGTCTAAGGCCGAGTTCAAGTGAGTTCCGAGTGTCAAGGATTGATCATTTAAAGTAGCATTCCCTATCTTAAAGACCTATTGATCCGCAGGTTTCGATCTGGCCGCTAAATGACCAATGGCGAACGTCGTTCCAAAGAGAGACCCGTCACCATGCCGACGGCGAACAGTTTCCTGTCTATACACACGTTGTTAGTATCTTCTTTATCTACAAAATAACAACGAGTGAAAAGTTTAATTAAACACAACAGTGTAACGTATACAATTCACTAAGCAATCCAACTATCCGGTAAATCTTCCATAAAACAATAAAAGAATCGGACACCGGGTTCACGAAGCAAAGTTTAAGCTAAATGTAACAAAACGAAGACAATATGTAAAATACGTGAGCTGCAGTTTAAATGGGTTAGAAAACATGACGCAATCAGCGTGATATCCAATAGGACGTTGCTGATTACTGACCAGAACACAACTCTTAGGGAGCTTACCATTACCATTGACGATGACATTTTGGTAGCGATACCAAGCGTTGCTCCGACGTTGATCTTCTCGTAATCCTTTTCGATTTCGGCTTGACGCTTTACCAGTCCCGACTCGTCCGCCCCAACCCGTCGTGTTATAGGGACAGGAGGTCTGTGAAAGGATTTACTCACAGTCAGACATAGAAAATCTTCATTAGCAATATTTCGAGACCATTGCAATACTGTGAAAGACAATGTAAATGAAATCAGGGACGTATAAATATACTGTCCCTGATGAAATTAATGAACACCGCATTTGCACTGCTTAGAAAGGGACATGTGTGTCAGGTTGTTTTTGTGGTCGTGAAATATATATTTGTGTGTATGAATATATTTCATCTAGGAGGAAATGCTGTTCGGCAGAGTCTATATTATCTTTATATAAGAACTTAACGTAAATAAAAAAAAACGGTCCGACCATACAGGGGGGAAATCTGGTTTGGGCCACGTGACTTACCGCGACACGGCTTTCGAGGCAGACCTGGAGGGTACACGAGGAGGTCATGGCCACACTTCCGCCGTTTAGGTCAGTGGTACGGAAATCGCCGAATGTTGACGTCAGGAGACCGCCCTTGGGCTTCCGGAAGTTAGGGAATAGGTCCTGATCCACAGCACAGCTATAAATAGACATGTCACGTGATCATGATATCTATATAAATATCTTTATATCGTGAAATATATGCTAAAATAACTTAAAGAATAACTCGTTTTCCGTGGCCATCAATCTTTTCTGAATAAAATGACGCCTTACTAAATTGTATGACGTCACGCATATTGTTCCCATGGAGACATCATAATTGTCCCAATTTGTCATCACATTTGAAATGGCTTATAAGTCTTCATAATACATGTTTGTCCTGTATAATATTAGATAGTATAATATAAAACGTAAATGATACACTATAATATGTAGTTTATTTTGATGTATCAATTTATAGCAAAACAATTCAATAAAATTAGTACAGAGTTTTGCTAAACATTGATTCAGAGTAATTTGTAACTAATTCATATATTTGTAGTCGTTGCTTGTCTCATGGCACTTTATTTTGATATTTTAATTCATATAAATCAAATAGCCCTTTTATGATAAGGATCCCTGTCCCACTGTACTGTGGTGTGTATACAGTAATCTTCCCTTAATTTCCTTTTGGATATAACTGTAGCCTAGTAACCTGGATATCTCAGTCGGTTATAGCGATAGTGTAACTATCTGAAATCCAGGGATGAAACCCTGGTGTAGCCCCGCTGATTGTTCATCCTCAGAACACTGTTGTTGATAATATTTTGTATATTTCATCATTGGTTTTTTCCATAAAAGTCCCGCAGATTGTGGTTTTCTTTCAGAATACACAATGTACATATATCACAGCTATAATCACAGAATACACAATGTACATATATCACAGCTATAATCACAGAATACACAATGTACATATATCAAAGTTATAATCACAGAATACACAATGTACATATATCACAGCTATAATCACAGAATACACAATGTACATATATCACAGCTATAATAACAGAATACACAATGTACATATATCAAAGTTATAATCACAGAATACACAATGTACATATATCAAAGTTATAATCACA
>JAUMHH010190250.1:0-14188 GCA_032359455.1 Chlamys rubida
AGATCAGCTACTGCTATTCATTGCCTAACGCTCTCCACATGATATGTAGATCAGCTACTGCTATTCATTGCCTAACGCTCTCCACATGATATGTAGATCAGCTACTGCTATTCATTGCCTAACGTGCTCCACATGATATGTAGATCAGCTACTGCTATTCATTGCCGCAATGTATATGAAAAAAATCCATTCAATCCCCATATGTAAGGGAAAAAGGATCGGGTTATGTGATTCCCTTGGGGTTCCCTTTAATAGGTAAAGCATGCTTAATTTTTTTATTGTTGTCTGTATTCTAGGTTTGAAAGTTGGTGAGAAATTCAAAAGAAGCCGTTCCTTTCGTGAATCTCAAAATTCTTTGCAACAGACACCTGACAAGAGAAGAAACAGCTCCGCATTCACGTCTGAAGGGGGACGCATACATGTAAGTATTAGGAAGATATGTAAGTTTTGATAAATTTTTATCAATTATGGACTTTTGTTCAGGCCAATATGTGGTTACATGTATATGGATATGAGAATGCGATATTGACAGAGACAAAGTTGTCACTTTTCAGGTTTGTATCGCACATATTCACCAAAATGAAAGTCCTTAATACATAAAATGAAATGTATCTATTGTTATACAATTATGGACTTTTGTGATGGTGAATATATGTGATATGGACCTGAAACAGTGATATTTACCGAGGCGAAGCTGGGGTTGAAATAATGTGTTCAGGTTCATATCATATTTAAAACTACTAAAGTCCATACACTGTTATTATGTGCTTCAACAATAAAATAAAAATTATCAAGGTTAACCCATTCACCCCTATGTAACTTTAGTAGACTCGACCATGCATTGAACTGGATGAGTCCATTTTGGTCTACAGTGGTGAAAGGGTATAAGCATCAAGAATATGCTGACCAATACCTATGGGACATTTTTTTGTGTGTACGTCTGTGTTTCCTGTGTATTAGCCGAGGTGTAGTGAATTCCCCTAAAGGCTTTATATAGAAATTCATATTCTCCGGAAAACTGGTCTACATTAGCAAGATTATTGAAAGAGGACACATAATATTTAATATTTAATATTACGAATGGGGACAGACATTTTTGTACCTAGCGAATGTTAAGACTAATTAAGACAGAGACCAATATCATTGATCAAGGGGACCCATGTACATTGTAAATAATTATTACGAGTTGGACGTATACGCAAGATTATTGGAAGAGGATACATATTTCTATATTACGGACAGGGACATATATGCAATTGCATGTACTTGTATGAAGAGAAATATATTTAGCTTATAATGACAAATTTTAGTTGAAATTATATACATATGATGCATTTTGAAGTGTGATTACTGTTAACGTTCTTCTTGAAAGCATACATATCTCATTATGATAATGTGTTGGATAGAATTTATAGGTCACCATCCGTTGATCATATTGCCTAAAGAATGGCTAGTATTGCAAGAATGGAATTTGTCTTGGTTACTATCAAATTTTCAGGTCTATTTATCATCTATTAAAAGTCTTTATTATTGTTGAATTATAATACAACAATAATCAAGACTTAATAGATACTAAATAATGTTTTAATCATTCAACAAGATGGAACATATGAAGTGTTTGAAGGAATTGTGATGTTACAATTGAATGACGTCATACAGTTAATACGATCTGTTGTTTCTAAAACATAGTAACGCTAATCGGTCAAAACCACAAATGGCTTAAATAGTACCGCTAATCGGTCAAAATCACAAATGGCTTAAATGTGATTATTATCCAACCAATGAGGCTGTAGCAAAAATTTGTGTATTATGGTTTAACTTTTCATTTTACTGTATTGTAGAATTATCATATATATTGATATATTAACTCATTCACCCCGGAAGACTCTTTTGAACTCTTCCAATGAAAAGGTTGGAATAGTTCATTATGAAATGTCAGCGGTGAATGATTTACATAATTTAATAATGTAGACGGCTATACATTAACATTATATATGCTCTGTAGAGATATTTTATAACCCTTTCAATTCATAATATATGTATGATGCTAGACAGAACCTTATATATTAACTGTATATGTTGTATATTTGTATATGCTGATAATCTTGTAGAACCTCCATGCATGCAAAACAAATCCTAGATCCAGTATTTAATTTGTGCATGAAGAACAATCCATATATCCTTTTCCTATTTATGAATTATAATCAATATTCCCCGTTGATTTGATTCCTTGTTTGTTGTGCTTTATGTACTTGTGTATCCGTATATATTTTTTGTAATCATACACGTATATTGCTTCTTATATTTTATCGTATGAAACCAGATACGTATTTAATTACTGTATTTGCCGTAAACAGCGCCTCTCCCCCTATAAGCGCCCCTTCCCCTTTTTCAGGAGGATTTGAAATTATATAACCCCTCCCCAGACATGACCTGGCCCAGAAAATGATTTATATTACTTTAACTTTTAAAGTAGAGATTTATGTATGATGTCTATCATTGCTCAACTTCCAATGAATTTGATGAAACATTTGAAATCCGAGCTGTCGGTCACACAAATGTTTCTAATGTCACTGTTATTCCGTATCAACGATTGAGGTTGCACAACTTTTTCTATCATAACTCACGTTTTCTTATCTTAATAACCACGTAAGCCTCCTGGGCGCTTATTATGGCAAATACGGCATATTTATTTTTATTTTACATCACCCATGCATATTGAAATATCTTTTGCCCCCAGTACAAAAGTTAAACTTTGACTTCAGTTCTATAGACAAACTGTTAAATTTTGCTGTAAATATCAATTTTGACCAATTTACTCATCATGGTTAGCATTCTAAGACACTGACAATTATTCATTGTATTAATATTACCAATTAGAAGTGCTAGATAATTTTCTAGCTGTGTGCCAAATCTCAATACTTTTTGACAAAAATATGAAGCCAGGAAAATTAATTTTATAAAATTAAATTAATATATATATATAGAATCCAAATCCAATGGGAAAATGGCCTACCTTGTAAGATCTACCGGCATATCACGTTATCGTACATATGGAAACCTTTTATTATCAAAATTAATTGTGTTGTAATATTGTTTATTGTCAATATATGTACTATCTTTGTATGTGTGAGTTACTAAAATCACGCTAACTATTTTTGTTCAATCTTGATTGTGTTGTCCAGGCTAATAATCTTCCATCTTCCGTAACTATCGATGGCTCCACGAACCTCAAGGGGGCAGCACGGTCTGCCTCTGTTGACGGCGCTAACTTCCCAGCGGTAGATATTCCCCCACCACAGTGGGATGATTTATCTGTGGTCAGTATATTATGTCCAGAGTTGTCATGGTTACTCGTTAAATATATTACTGCAGAAGATAAGGACTATTGTGGTCAGGGTACACATTTTTTGTTCTCTCCGACTATTTAGAAGCAAAAGGAGAAATTCTTTGGTGTTTGCATCGACGCAGTGCTGTTTATAATGGAAACAATATAATGGGTATATAGTATTGTCAGTCATAGATTTTTAAAGGTTTTCGTATATAAAATAGTTTAATATGATCAGCCTGAAATAAAGAATATATTCAGATGTGGATATTGGAAATGATAATAAATTCTTTACAATTTTCAATTTTTAGTATTTTTTTTTTTAAATAACTTTAAATAAATAGCATCATTGCAGTGCTGTTTATGTTGGAAATAATGGACATATAAGTATTGTCAGTCATAGATTTTTAAAGGTTTTTGTATATAAAACAATTTGATATGATCATCCTGAAATAAAGAATATATTCAGATGTTGATGGTGGAAATGGAAATAAATTCTTTACAATTACAAATTTTTACAAATTTTTCATTTTTGTTTTTATTAGATCTAAATATTATTTTTTCTCTCCAGAAAAAGCATCATTGTTTAACACGGAAAGTTTTTATACATTTCTGCATTGAATTAATTCTCTAACAAGTTAAAATAATTCGCTTCAAGCAAATATTAAGACAGTGAATTAATTTTAAGTATTATAATAGTAGATCTGGTGACTGGTTATGTAGCCTATATCTTGTAGTGGCAGTATTTTTTTAATTATTAACGAATAACACTTGCGTTGTTTTAACCCATCTTTCATTTGCTTGTAGACTAATATATCTTTATGCTTTTCTGGTGTATGTATTTACAACTTTCTTGATGCTTGCAGTAGTGCTATTTTATATTTCAGCATGTAGGATAGACATTTTGTTTGACCTACCGCATACATTATATGTATACTGCATAACTGTGTATCTAATAAATTATGTTTGCATGTAATTTGATTTTCAAAACACTAGATATGAAGAAAAGGGATACAGTTTAGCTTTTCAATGTTATCAGTCTATAGACTTTAACATACAATGCGACATACTTAGAGCTTAAATTTTTAATAATAATAATGTTACCGTAGTTAACAGAATTTGAAGGAAACAATGACTTTTTTCTTTCTAATTTTCTATCAATAAAGCATATGCTTAAATATAGCTTAAAATGTAATTACAATAATTATTACTTTTAATAAAGAAATGTGGAATATCTCCAAAGTTTGAGACCAGTCTGAGCTGTGAGTAGCCTAATGTGTTAAAGCTTATTGACCTCCTTAGTAACAGAGCTGCAATGGCCGCGTGGTTAAGGCGTCTGACTGCCTACGTGGGGCAGTCGCCAGGTACTGTCCACAGGTCTTTGGTTTTCCCTGGGTACTTCGGCTTTCCTCTGCCACCAAAACCTGGCACGTCCTTAATGACCATAGCTGTTAATAGGACGTAAAACACAAACAAACCAAACCAAAAAGAAAGAGAAAAATATCAAGACAAGGAAAAAATAAATGAAAACATCTATGCAACTGGTTAGCCGAGAATATTTGGGAAACCCGAGTGCTAATATCATAACAAGAAATTTGAAGAATCAACAGATAGCACAAAACAGATCTCATGTGTGGATTGCAAACATTTCCATGTACATTTTGTATGCAGTATAACTGTATTGTGCTGAGTTTATTGCTAATTGGGGAAGTTTAAACACACTAACACTTGATCTCATTGAATAAAATATCCTCTACACATTAAATAGCACTTCATTATGCATGAAATAAGAATAAGGATACACCGTTTATGGCTTTAAATCATCAACATACTTATGTTCTTACTTAAAATGTATCGAGTCACATGATCGTTTCTAAGCTATATATAGTTATTTTTGTAATGTTTATTTTGATGTGATATGTGACTGACTGCAGGCAGAGAACATTATGCACCGAAGTCGTAGCATGGTTCTGGACCGCCAGCGCGAACAGGATCAAAGTCCAGGTAGGCATCCAAACGTCTCGGTTCTTATCGCTTGTCGGCGTAGAGGTTTAATATGTCATTGATTTTTGGTGCCAAAATGAAGTAATGTTCTTGAAATTGTTTTGTTGGTGAAGAGGTGAAATAAAAATAGTATTTATTATTAATTTATATAAATACAGTTTTGTACTTCAAAGTTAAAATGAATGAAATATCCGAATTTTTTTAAGGGTAATGTTAACTTTAAGGAAAAAAGTGCTTCTTTTAACGAAGTCGGGAATATGTCAGCTAAAATATAAGCTGCTTAAATAATGATGATTTCCTTCGGTAATTGTTGTACTTTTTAAATTGCAAAATTACCTGCCATTATGGGGAAGAAACACTTTTTCAAAAACTAACTGGTGGTAGATTAATTTATGAAGCTTCAGCAAAATTAATACTTAAACTGCGACCGACAGATAGTTGTGTAGAGGCATACTGCAAGTAAACAAATTTTGATAAATTTTATTATCTAAAATTTTTATTTTTAATTTTTTTCCCTATATACTATGTATGTTGACAGCTGAAGTAGATATCGGCAGCAGTAGATACAACCGACCAGGAAATCGCCAATCCTTACCTCCGTCTTACTGGGGCACACAGACTTTGCCCCATCCCCGGGGCAAGCGCTATTCCATGGACAATGAAAACGGTGTTGCTGTGGTTACAAAATCTGCAGACGACCTTGATACCCCTGTATCCTCGCAGCCAGGATACTTAGAATCCATGTTCCGCAAAGAGAGCGAGGTCTTCAAAAGTATGCAAAAAGACAATAGTGATTCCTCGGAAGACGAGGCAGTAACGAAAAACAGACGATCAAACCGTAAAAGTGCTAAAGAATACATTTCCGATGAGAGACATTCCTCAGATTCGGATTCAGAAGGAGGTGCAAAAGAAATTGCACTTCCTCTTGTAAAGAGGAAGTCGGAATCTAAATCAAGGTCTGGAAACAGGCCAAGATCAGATTCAAAGGACAGTAATTCTAGTCATGTTAGTAAGTCAGAGGTTTTGGTAGAGCCGCCACCTTTGAGCAGAAATAACAGCAGTGAAGGGAAGACATTGACGGAAACCTCTTTTCCAGAATCCAGTACTGATCCGGTATATCATAATGGTAAGGATGACGATGCTAGTTCAGGATCAACTATTGAACCTCAGGAAACAGCTGACAATGATTTAGTGAATGGAGAAGAAGAGGATTCGGCAAAATCCGCCCTGAATCGGCGAAAAATAACTCCCAAACAACCGTTTTCATTTGACAACTCCCCAGAGAAACCACCAGATGGAGTAAGAAGGAGGGCAAAGAGAGACAGACTTCGCCAATTATACAAACAAGGTATATAACACATCTAATTAACTTTTATCATCTGTTCAATATCGTGACTCAATTAAACCACAACATCCATATTTCATCTGCTTCAATAATATGTTATATAATTTAAATACAGATAGTACAACTATGAAATCTTTAAATATGTACATACCCTGGTAACGTATTTAGTTAAAAATATTTCCTATATCGTGTACATTTTAAAGTCCCCCTGGCCGTTCCTGGTCTGAGCATTCCATCCCTTAACCATTAGTTACTTTAACTCATTCACCCCTGAAGACACATTTGAACTCTTCCAATTCAAATGTTTGAATATTCCGTTATAAAATTTCAGGGGTGAATGAGTTCAACAATATTTGTATTCAATAATTGCAGCAATAGTCATACAAAAACATATGGAGTCACTGTGGTTTGCCAACTCATTTGTAAAAATATCTGTTGTGTCTTTATTTTTTTAAGTCAATTGGAATGTTTTGTAATCATTCTAATATCCCAAAATTACCATGGGCACTTAATTATTATGTCAAATATTATGTAAATATCAGAAATAAGAAAACAAGGTCTTATAAGATTGCATGTTAGTTAGTAATATCTGGAAAATAATGTGTACCTATTTTGATATGTATATAACTGGTTATTCTTATTAAATCATAAAATTCTTTTAAGGTAAATGGTACCAGCAAGTTAAACTATTATTAATAATATTGCCATTATTGCAACCATTGTGAACTATTTGATTAAGCTCTTTTCAAAAGAAATATTCCATAAAAATCACAATGTGTCATGTTGCCATATGCATTTTACAGAATTACAGTTGTTTGAATGTTTGAAAAAATAAGTAAGAAAAATAAACACAGAAACAGCAAAAGTCAAACCTGAAACTTCTACATTGCATTGCTTTATCAGTTTGGCCTACTAGGATTAATAACTGCAAAGGATTAAAAATAGTGCCGAATGCATGGGCCGAAAAGCCCACCATTAACACATAGACAGGGGAAGTAACTCTAAACCCGATCAACTCCTTTTGGGTTGTTTTATCTTGTATTTATAGAAAAGGGAGAATACTTTACATCAAAACCAAACCCTAAGTGGAACTCTTCTTTGCAATAAAAACTGATGCAGTGTACCCTCTACTTTAATTAAAAAAAAAAAAAATATATTATTTAAATAAATCTTTTTGCCTCTGTTACAGGAGGCCGAAGATACACTGTGCAAGGACTATCTCATCGTCATAACGACGACTCATTAGCTGACCTTCGGCCCCAATTCTCACGAGGATTCACCATCATACCAGATGACCTCATAGCCGTCTACAAGAATATGACAAAAGACGTAAGTAAAAGACAGGTCAATGGAACACAATCCAGCATTTACACCTCAAGGCACATGATAAATGAACATTTAGTTTTATTAGCAAGATGATAAGCAGAAATATCACGTCTAAAAATAGAATTATTCTAGGTTGTTAGAGCCCAGATTGTTGGAGGTCAGACTGTTTAACTCATTAGCCCCAGCAATTTCATAACGCACTATTCCAACCTATGAATTGGAAGAGTTCAAATGTGTCTTTAGGGGTGAATGAGTTAAATCTAGATTGTCTATGTCATGATTGTTTGAAAGTGGACTGACAGGGTTTTTGATTTTTTTATAGACATTTTCATCAGGTTTGAAAGAATGGATTGTAGAAAGGTTATGTAGCACAACCAGTAACTGTTTATGTGTGATGTTCCAATGACTAGCACTCTATACATTATGTGCTTATGCTTGAATTGTATCTTAAGCAATGAAGAATCATGTTTCCCTACCATAAGGGTAATAACTTATGATGTATAATCAACACTGGGAAACCTACTTAACTAAGTAATTAATCTATATCTTAGTCTTGCAATTTTGATTTATTAAGGATCCTTGTCCGACTACACTTTGGGTTTGCCTATAAAGAATAACCTCCTCATAATTTCCGTTTTGATAAAACTGTAGCACAGCTGGGTCAAGACACTTCCATTGACCAGGTATGCTATGTAGCTCAATCCATTACAGCAATGGTTTAACAATCTGAAGTCCAGAGTTCACCCTGCTTTTTACTTTCAGAACACATTAGTTGATTATCTTCTGAGTATTTCATCGTTAGCATTTCTCATAAAAGTCCTGCAAGGTATGGTTTTCTTTTCAGAAATAATTTATCAAAACTACAGCCATGCCGAAAAAAACAGTTTCCAATACTTAGTTAGAGTTTTGGCAGTGGTACGGGGATCCTTAACCCTTTCACCCCTGTGTAACTTTAGTAGACTCTACCATGCATTGATATGGATGAGTCCATTATGGTCTACAGTGTTGAAAGGGTTAAATACAACATACATTGTATTTCTAATGAGTCGGATTTATAGAGAGAAATTATCTATCGTTATACGATACAATTGTGTGTGGTTTAAAAGTTGAATTATACAAATCAAGCTTTTATGTTATAGTGATCATTTGTGGTTTTATGGTTGATTTTTTCCATGTTACAGGAACTCATTCACTTGGTCATTACACACAAAGCCCAGCTGATCCGGAAAGACCAGTACGTCAAAGATATGGAGGATTACATTGACAGTATGCTTGTCCGCGTGATGGAGACAAACCCCCGTCTACTCCAGCATAAAAATCGGTTCAAGTAATATACGTCTAGTCCAATCAATTCACGCAGATAAGTCAACTTCTGCGTATACTGTATGTATAGCACTCAGATATATGAGCAGTACACAGATAGTTATTCTGTAAATATAGTAACATACTGGTACAGTAAATATTATTTACATACAGTAAATAATTTACATACAGTAAATATTATTTACATACAGTAAATATAAGTGCTGTACAGTAAATATATTAAAGTAGTTTACAGTAAATATGAGCAGTATATATTTGATTTTTAATTTTTGGGAGTTACTCCTCCTGGGTTTATTATTTGTATCTGTGTTACCGGGAGGTACTTTTATTTTGACACAAGTCGTTTGAAATTTCCTTTCACAAGTTTTGTGTATCAAATTGTACAGAGCATTGTTATATGAAAGGATCATGTTCTCTAGATTAATACAACATAAAACGTCTGATTGTGAAAAACAGTATGACCTTTTAATCTTGAATCTGATCATGCAGGGCATCTGCTAAACAGGGTTATCTGTCTTGGATTATTAAGCTAAAGTAAGAATCCTCATAAGTCAGAAAAAAATAGATAGCTTATCATTTTATCACATCAAATGACATAATTCATTCTATTTCAAATTCAGTTCAAAAGTTAATTTATATTTCAGTGTTTGACTTAGACCTGTAAAGTGAACACTGTTGAGGAAATATTTCATCAAATTTAATAAAAGTCCAGATAAAGTCCTCTGAAATCAAATTTCAAGAAAGAAGTGTTTGTTATCAAGGACTGTATTCTATATAATATATACAATAATGTAGGTTTTTAAAAAAAAAATATTATCATACCTCTATCTTTATAACAAGGTGTTTGATTGGATGATTTTGATCACTTGACAGGGTAATAAAACATCATGTTGCCCTCACACGTCCGAGTTTTCCTGATCATATATACCTTATTCGGAGGCTCTCTAGAAAAGAGCTCTAGAGCGAACATCTTAAAGTTCTGAATGACTATAGCAGACAACAAAAACAGAGGGGCAGCCTGCATGATCACACTTAGTAATGGTTTATTGTTTTAATTTGGCATACTAATATATTTATTTCCCTTGTTTTAGAGAATCATTAGTCTTTCTCTCATTTCCCTGTGTGTAAGATAGAACTGTCCAGGATAAGAAAGGGGTGTAGGAAATTTCTATCTTACACCTCATTTCACATGACGTGACGTAAGTCACAATGGCTCAACAATGACGTGTCGTCACAAGTTTGGAACTCTCCGATGCCGCAATGCAGAAAAGGCGACGTGATGAAATTCAAACCTTTTACTATATATTTACCGTACACGTTAGTAAGATGTGATTAATTTTTCTGTGCAAATATTGTTTGCAAATATGGGATATGCTTAATCTGTCTGGCTGATTCGTTTTCGTCTAAAATGGTCAGGGGAAAAACGCATTTGCATGGTTTCTTGGCTTATTCTGGTGGTTGGAATGAGCGAAAAATACTCTTTCATGCCCAAAGGTGTAGGATAGGGACATTCCAACCTTGGGATTTTCAAATTTGATAAACGCCGAGGCTTTGCCTCGGGTGGAATCCCCCTTTTCTACACCCCTGGGGATGAAAGAGTCTTATATTGTTCTTATTCCACTTGTGCTTATTCGTTTGTTGTTTTTTAAATACCGAAAACATCACCATTCTAAATTTAAGAAAATATAGATAGAGAGATCAGAAAAATCAAGTTAATATGTTTAAACACGAAACTGTTTATATTGTTAAGCCATTTCTCAATTTATACCAACCATGATTGTTATTGCACAACGTTCGTCCATCGTCCCCGCACAAATGTGCGCAAGCAATATAATCGTCTAGATATTTGTCGTTCGCAAATCGTGCCCACATCGTGCACACGCCATACGCACATCCAGAGCACACAACACATCGTGTAATGTTGTGCGATCCCACACAGTGTATGACTGTTGTCTACAAAAATGGTATTTTCCATCGCTTCGATACTCTTGGCAATTGCTTTCTAGAAGTTCAGAGATTTGGCAAGCATATGTGATATATATAATATATTTAAATATGCCTTTAAAAAACGTTAAAACTGATAAAATGTTAAACAATATAATACAAAAATTAATTAACAAAAACCTGTTACATTTTGCATTAACATTTCCAGTGTACATGTATTACATACGGGGACAACGCAGGGGCAAAATGTAACGCCTTTTTTTCTTTTCTTGTTTTTGTTTGTTTGTCAGTTTATCCATTTGGTATAAACACGAAGATATAATACAGTGAAAATGTTAGCGTTAAATATTACTTCTTTGTTTGTCGTATCCATAAACATATTTTATCTAATAGATATACATGTTGATGTCAAACATGAAAAGGTAAAGGTCTTAGCGAAACTATTTCTATTTTTGTTATATTTATATATTTGAGAATATGAAATCGACATAAGTCTTCTACCGATTACGCATATTAACTTCCATTATCAAAATGTACTGTAAGCAGAGAAACATCTGTAGTCACGAATAGCTGATGTTAAACCAACCCATTTGTTATAAACACAGGAATTATTATTGACGTTACTTTATCTTTTATCCCGGTTCCTGAACGGTGAGAGGACGAGGAATGCCGACGCAACCACCCTGATATGGGCATATGATTAGTGTAAGCCGACACTCCACTCTGATACAGAGCCAACTAATATCACTCCCATTTTCATCCATAAACGTAAGTGATACAAAACAGACTTCAATTAAACGCCGACGAAGTTTGTAATCAAATAAATGAATGCACAACAATATGCACCACTGGGGACCTATTAAAATAGCTGAGGCAGCTAACATCTTGTCTTAAAAATAAAATGAAATATAACATAAATCATTTTAGTTTAATTTGACCAGAATTCGGAACATCCATTAGTACAAAAATGCATTAGTCATGCATATATTTCATTACACCAATAAGGATTTTAGATGATGTCTGCTGATCATTTCTTGTTTCGACGCCAATGATGCAACTATGCTTTTATGATAAAATGATATAATTTGTTTTTAATTGACGGAATTATTTCATCGTAACATGATAGCTTGCTACAAATAGTAAATTAATGTGTTTTGAATTAGTTTGTAAGTTTAAAATGCAAACAAACACAGGTTTGTTTTTTTGCAGCTTAACAACGTAAATGGAACTGCGGTTTATTACTGCATTAACTAATGTCACAATACTATGAAAGGTAGCTATTCGATCAATGCTTCATTCATGTTAAAACAAGCGATAAGGAAGCATTAATTTTGTTTTACCACCACAGTATAAATATTAACTCGTTACCAGACTTTATTACAGATGTGACAATTTTGACTTCTTTTCGAATGTTTCCTACCAGAGAGGCTGTAATGTACGCTGCATAAATACATTTTGCGTTTACAGGACCTGACTTTCGTCTTCTACCATGATCAAACATGTCCACAAAATCTAAATGTCAACATATACTTCCCGTAATTGACGAAAGACACCGTGGCAGACTAAACAGCTCAAACACACTTACTATCGTAAAACGAAACAAGATACAAGCTACAAGACACTTTATTTTTATCGTATATGTGTAACGTGAAACATTAGCTATGAAGAGCTATATTTACGACAGAACATATGAAAATATCACAATGGGAATAATGTAACAAAACAGCTAGTAGAAGAGAAATAAAGCTCCGCATGACCTAGGTATATAAATAAACTTTAAATTATGACTCATTACCCAGCTCTCAGTTGGGTGGCAAAAGAGATTGACATGTTATAAGTTCAGTGGGCTATTTTTAGGAAGACATCAGCCTTAATACCTTATTTTGACTACGTTAACCTGGCTATGTATACTTTGTATAGCCAACGTACAAGTTCAATATATACAAATAACACATACAAGTTCCTATTTTCAATTGAGGTCTTTGAACATGACTTATCAGGGGGTTGACTTTTAGGTGACTATATCATCTTTTAGGGGGCTTGTTGAACCTTAAGATGGTAAGTCGGAAATTATACATATATTTTAATATGTTTAATCCATACTTTGAGTATATTTAAATCTTGTTATATTTTACATTCCCATTTTCCGAATCTAAATTCTTTTCGAAAATTCTTTTTGTTTTTCATTTTTTTCAAAATATCTTACAAGAATGAAATTCCAATTGGCTTCACCGTCATCGATTAGCCTTTTGACCAATATCTGTCCATAGGAAAGGCATATCCCTTTAAGGTCCAGCAAAATATTCAGCTTATACAAGATACAGTAAAGATGTATCTAATCGTAATGACACCTTTCTTCAGGGGTAAATATGTTCACTGTTAAATTACGTAATATCATCTTTATCATGTAAAATATATACACATGAAACATATTAAACATCCTGATATAAAGGGCCGTTTGTTCCAAAGTACAAAGGAAGTAAGTACTAATAGTTATCATAAATATATCACTCATCGATGTAAGAAAGGGGAAGTTTGTCGATACATTTGTAACTTAACATGTTACCGCCATGTTTATCTCATGGATGGAGCTGTTTGTGCTTGTGGTAACTATTCTGCCCTGTCTGTGTTTGGGTGAGTATTTTCTTTATCAATTGAATATAAAAAGGGGTATTGAGATCACTATTCGCCGGTAAAACATCTTTAATTGCCATTGTGTGTGCCTGTAACGGACTTTAATTATGAGTCGTGATGTATCCAATCATATTTTGTTTGGTTATATTATTATGTAACTATCGTTTATCCTGGTGGAGTAGAGCATTTCTGATTATAAATTACTAGTATCTGTAACCAACGTCCCTACACGAAATCGTATCATACATGTCAGATGTACGTGTCAATTTTTGAGCGACCTGTTC